>CAAHFI010137243.1:0-11834 GCA_900893395.1 Euglena gracilis
TTTGGGGGCCCCAGGGTGACCTTGGTTGTGATAACACAAAAGTACTTCATCAACCAAGTCACGGGGTATACAATATTTATATCCCGCATCATCGCGGTAAACCAACCGTAAAGGGAAGAGGAATAATTATGTACAACCTCGCCATTGCGCAGTCTGTGCACTATCGTGCTATATACAGGGTCATGGGAATAATCCCATTCGCGAAAGAAGAGGGGGAAGGAGATTCAGATCGCGTAATGCGACGGGGACCAGGTGTGCGGCCTCGCCGCCTTCTCCCCCGTATAGGAGAGACTGGCAACGAACGAAAAATCGATGAAACGGGAAAAGAATCCAACATATCGTCGGCTGCGTCATATCGACGTGCATATTCATCAGCCTCTTGGCTTCCATGAAAGGTGGCATCACTTCATCCGGGTTACCGGGGTAATGCCAGGGTGCTCGACTGAGCGGGTCTGCTACTTTTTGTGTATGGCCAGGGGTATATACAACCACTAGGTTGAACTGGCTCAAAAATTCATGCCATCGGCATCTTCGGCCTACGGATGACATGGCTTTGTTCAGATCCTCGGTATACCAGTGTTGAAGACTCTCATGGTCAGTCAACACCAGTATTTGCACCAAGGAGCTGGCGACCCAGCTACGGAATTTTTGTAAAATAAGTACGATTGCGTACGTTTCCTTCTCACGGATACTCCATTTAACTTGGCCTTTGCCATCTTCACCTTGTAGCTTTCTACTGAAGAATGCTACAGGGCGTAATTCGTTAGCCGCGTTATGCTGGCTTAGAACACCGCCTACAGCATAATCGCTGCTATCGACTTCTAGCACATAAGGCTTGTAGGGATCCGCGATGTCGAGTACGACATTTTCAAGCATTAGCTTTTTAATGCTCTCTAGAGCTTCACGCATATCTGCGTCCCATTTGATTTTGGTATTTTCGGGTGCGCGATTTTTGAGTTGCCTCGATAGAGGTACCGCGATTTTCGCGAAATCTTTCATGTAAATCGCGTAATATTGGGCTAATCCCAAAAATCCTTTCAAATGGGTGATGGTCTTGATGACCTCAGGTGTCCATTTCTTAATGGCCTCTAGTTTGCTAGGCGCCGCTCGGCGTTGGCCATTATTGAGAATGTGACCGCAAAACTTTATCGTTTCGCGAAATAAGTGCATTTTGGCACCTTTGACAAAAAGTCTGTGTTTGAGAAATGCGGCTAATACCGCGCGAACATCACGATAGTGAATGTCGAGAATATTCTCGTGTGTATTCGCTGAAGGAGGGGGGTACCAACCAAAACATCATCAATGTATACCAGCGCAAACGGTAAATCCCGTAAGACCCATTGGATCATGCGCTGAAACATTGCTGGTCCATTCTTAACACCCATTGGTAAAACCGTCCATTGGTAAACACCTTTGGATGTTACAAAAGCCGTATAGGCTTGCGAATCGGGATCCAGATGCATTTGGTGGAAACCATCCTCCAGGTCGAAAATTGACCACAAGCGGTTATCCGCTTGTTTTGTGATAAGGTCCTCTATTAGAGGTAACGGGAATGGGTCATCCTTAGTTGTGAGTTTAAGTACCGATAATCCAGTACCAGCCTCCACTTTTTCTGACCTGATGGGTCTGGGGGCTTAGGAACCACAAAAGCTTGGGAGGTCCATTCACTCTTGGAAGGGATGATCCACTTCCGCTCTATGAGCTTTTCAATCATTTCATTGAGAGCTATCTCTCTTTCTCCGGAACAACGGAAAAATTTCCGATGCATTGGCTTTGCGCCTTCCTTAAGCTCATCTTACAAACTCCAAAAGGTCCGCGAATAGCGGGATCTATATCGCAAGCGTAAACAGGATTTTCCAAAACACCAGAAAATTCGCGACTGATGCGCGTACAAATTCTGCTGATTTGGGATGCTGTCCTGCACTTTCAATGACAGCGGAAACCTGTTTATGGGTCATATCGACCATAGGGGGTTCCGAACGGTGATGCCTATCGGCATTATGGACAAAAGCCGTATCGGCTCCCACATAGTCGGTATGATCCAACACACTAACATTCAGGGGTGGAGATTGAGAAACATGAAAGCATCAAAGAAACAAACACGGAAAATGATTTCTTGAAAAGGTGGTAATACCACTCCACGGAAATCCTCGAATAGAGGAACATCGTTTGGTAGGTCCCACCAATAAAATGTGACATAAGTCAAATTTTGAAACCATTCCGCTTCGGGATTCACAGGAACAAGTAATGCGCCTCGCGCTTGATCCTGGAAAATTTATCTACAACAAGCGGGATAAGTTTCAGGGGGGATGCATCCATAGGATAGTGTCTCCCCAAAACTTATCAAAAGCGTTAGAATGTTGCGACCAATGTCGCGGTAATCGCGAATGCGCGTTGGAGGAGAATGCATCAATTTCCAAGGTCAAATCAAAAGAATCCGCCATATCGGCGATTTTTGAAAACCAATGTTTCAAAATTCGATATTGACCAAATTGAAAAGCATTCCAGGTATCCTTGGTGTACTTGGAGATCTGCTCAACATCCTGAAGGGGGGAACACGCTGTAACACAGAACAACGAATTGTGAATCATCCACACACATGTCCATAGGACTCAATCCAGGGGGGCATGGGTGGGTTGGGCATATACCCAATCATCGGTGATGCGCGATAGCGCGGAATGCGCGATATGCGCGGGATTCGCACTATGTGCGGCAAGCGCGATATGCGCGGAATTCGCACTATGTGCGGGAAGCGCGATATGCGCGGGGTGTTGGAGAGCGCCATAGGCGCATAGGGAGCGCTATGCGCAAATCCGAAGAGGGAGGCTATGCCTTTGCACTGTAGTGCTTGATTCACTTTCGCGAATTGCGAAAAACTGCCAAGTGGATTTGTGAGCTGTGCATAATTACCAAGTGTGCTGATGGGTGTATCACCCATGGTACAAGGCTGTGTACCTTTTGGTTATCTATTAAATCCGTACCAAGTGTATAGGTACCACTACCAGGTGTAGGGGGGAAAATTCCCGGTTGCGGGATCCAATCGGATTAGTTTGGAAGTTTCAACTAGACATCCACAATCAAAATCATGGTAAGCGGAATTCTCCGACAGTGAGCGCATTGGTAGGAGGGTTGGTGCATGTGGTGCGCGTTTGTGTGGGTGTCAGTGCATAAGTTGGTGTCGGTTGGGGTAGCTGCTGGGGGTGTACAGGGGTGTCTGAAATCGACACACCTGGTGGAAAACGAAAAGTTGTGCAGCTGGGCGGCTACTCGACACCGAAATTCTTCAGGCCTTTGGGCTTTCGCCTGGGAACCCAGCGAAACGTGCGGGGTTAAGCTACTGGCTTTCCCTACCGCATGGGAAACGAGCGGTAAAAGTGCGGTGGGTAGGGGGGCAGCTTTCTCTTTACCCCTAGGGTAGGAAACGGTGTTTTCGGTTGTGGAAAACGTTGTGGAAATGCGGGGGACATCCTGGGGATGTCACGGGGAACAAGTTCGGGGGTGTGGTGTGTGTGCGGGGGTAGTGCGCAAACCGTGCGAAGGACAATCCACCACCAATCGGTGTTGCCGGAGGAACGGAAAACCGAGTATGACATCTGACCCGGCGATATTCGCCTCGAATGCCCAAGTACCCAGAAAATTTTGGAATTGTGGGGGTGTGTGTGGTGCTTCGGGATAATGGGGAGGACTATGTCCAAAATGCATCCCAAGTCACCACCGCACATGGGGCTGTTGTCAGCGGTCATAATTTTGATGGGATTCTTGGCATGAACCAAGAGGGGGGTGGGTATAAGTCCTTTGCGGAAAAGAAGGGGGATTCGACACCCTGTGTCGACTAAAATTTTGGCTTGTGCACAGAAATTTTGAGTTTTGATTTTCGCTTGGACCAAAAGTTCCATGGGGGGTACGCAAAGCGAAGGGTCGGGTGTAAAATTGTTGTTGCGCCAACTGTTCCATGACCCTTGGCTTACTTTGCTCAACATTCCAAGCAAAAATTTGGCGCGGGGAGTGGGGGACCCGAAAATTTTCCGGGTACCGACCAAAAAGACCGATGGGCAGGGGGGGCAGGGGTGATCAGTTCCTACCTCCATCTGTTCATCAGCCCAGAGGTCCGTGCCCTCAGACCTCGGGCTCCCCTACTCCATATCGGAGTCGGCCTTTTGGCCTATGGTGGACTTCCTAGAATAAATTGCGCGTATCGCGCGAATGGCATTCCTGTCTTCCACCAACTCATCCTCGGTGCTCTCATCCCCCTCCCTGCCCGAAGCCAGGTCTTTTTCCTCGATAGAGGATATTTTGAAACCAACCCGCTGCCTATTGGCAGAACCGCGATTGGAATCGCGACGACCATGGCTAGGGCGGGGAGAGCGGGAACGGGGGCACTTGGATGAATGGTGGTCTTTAGACCCACAAAGGGAACAACGGTTCGCGATTGCGATTGCCTTTTGGCATCATAGCGACGCGGGGAGCGGTTATCCGCTCGACCGCGGTCGGATCGCGAAGAGGATGACCCACTTCGCGACCGAGATCGCGAAGAATCGCGATTGGCATCCCGATTGCGGGTAGGGGGCGGGGGGACCGACCTCGCGGTTTGAAACCACGTCCGCTATTGCGGTGGGGTGAACGGGAACGCGGTCTTCCATCACCCGATCGGTATCCCGACCGCTGCGAATGCGCAGATCGTGAGGAACGCGAACTCCAGGAAGAGAGGGATCCTCGGGGGCTCTTACTGCGCTTTCGCGCTTGGGGGTTCGGACATTCGCGAGACATATGTCCCGGTTGATTACACAAAAAGCACACTTTGTCCGAAACTTGGTCAGAAGAGCGCGAATAGCGCGGTTTGGATTCCCGTGTCGGGGATTTGGGGTTTGAGCGCGGATAGCGCGTTTTGGAATCACTCGATGGTGATTTTGGTGATTTTGGGGAGGTAGTCCTTTGGACTGCATGGACTGAACCGGTGGGTACACCCGCGGTAGGGTGGTGGTGATATGCCGATTCAATCTGTCCCAGAAGTTGTGATAACTTCATTTGTTTGGAAATATAATTCCATCTCTCATCGAGAGTCAAAATGTGTCCCGCGAGTTCCTCGCGGTGAATTTCCTTGATGAGTTTGGGGATGTAGCGCAGTAATACCGCATCAAATTGTTCTTTGATTTGCTTTTCCCCTAACTCATCAACCTCGGCTGCTAATGCAAGCCACTTGGAGTACCACAAGTCTATCGACTTCCATTTGCGGTCCGGGGGGTGAATTGCGCCATTTGTTTTCCAGACTGATTCTGGAAACCAAACTGGAGCATGAGGAAGCATATTGCTCAACCAATTCTTCAAAAGAAATGCGCCTGCCAATGACCAATTGTCTGGCGCGTTCTTTTTCATCCCTGGGAGGCAATCGATGAATTCCATCTTGATTACCTCCGGGTTGTCATCTTGGGTGGGTCCCTTCAAATCCCAGTAATATTCCCAATCGCGGAAAAATTGTTTCCATGTGGTGGGGTCACCGTCCCATTGGGGCTTCACCTTGTTCGCTATCGCGATGGTGCCTTTGAAATCTTTCTGAGAAACCCGTGGCCCTTCGGTGGTATTCCAGGGGTGGGCCCGGGCGCGAAATCGCACCATGTGCAGGTACTCCGGTGGTTGCACCAAGGGTATTGTTCGGGTTATTTTGCGATTGCGCATGGAACATACCACTTAGTGTACCATAGGTACCATGCAAATTTGGGGAATCGCGATTGCGCGAATGGTGATGCGGTTGCGCATGTGGGGGTGAGGTATCACATGGTTGCACCATTGGTGCTACTAAGCGAATTTGGGAGGTATGACCAATACCCGGTGTGGGGTGCGGATCATACCACGAATAGTTCGGATTCCCGAATCTCTTGATTTAAGAGGGGGTGGGTCTGGTTTTCGCTTGAAAACCCGACTCATCATCCGAAAACTCGTCCATTGGGACTGGTAATGCTAGTGGGGGAACCACCGCATGAGCGGAAACGCGATTTGGTGGCAATGTGCCTGTGGACTCGGGAATTGGTGCGCGAATAGCGCTTTTGGAGCTGGAAGATGCGGCAAGTGTGCCAACCATACCCGATTGCGGGTTTTGGTGGATGGAACGCATTGTGCGTGAATTTGGTCCAAATTTGTTGCAAATTCATGCACACTTTGCTCCAAATGGTCAACAACCTGCCAATTGTCGGTTATCCGACCCACATCCTCCTGCAAACGCTTAATCCGCCTACGGTATGAGGGTAGTTCATCCAAAAGCGGGATTTTGTCAGAAATTGACTGAAAATCGTGCGAAATTGCACCAAACCAGTGTCCAATTCCTGTACTCTTGTCACCAAAGTGCGCATCGCACTGGAAATGGCCTCCAATTGTGGAGATGGCTTGGTGGGTGGTCCGAATGCGGACTTTTGACTTTTTCAGCCATTGGCTGTTCCATCAAGACAGAAACTTGCGCGGATAGCGCGGTAATGTCATTTTGCAGTTTTGTGACATCCTGCTTCACCGTTTTCTCGGTGTTCATGAGACTGTCACAAAATCCTTGCATGATTTGGTGATTTTCCGCGCGCATTTCAGCGCAAATCTTGTCCAAGTGTGTTTTTGGGAGTGTGGGGGTAGGTGTTGGTAACGGCAATGTGCCTTGGGGTGGTGATTGCACCTGAAGCATTTTTGTGCTCATTTCTTGCATGCGTTTGTGCAAATCCGCTATCGCGGTTTGAATGCCGGTAACATCCGGGATCCTACCAGCTACTTCCGCATAGCGGGTGTGCAACTTAGCCAATGAGGCTTCAATGTTACCAACATCCTGTTGTAACTGTTTGTGCAAATCGGACATGGTGGCCTTGAGTCCACTAATATCCGGTGTTGGTGCACGGGTTGCCGCATTGCGGTTTTGCAAATCCGCGATTGCGGTTCGGAATTCCATTGTGTCATTTTGCCACTGTTGTTGCAAATTCTCAATCCTACTCGCGATATTCGCGATTTGGGTGTGAAAACTTGCAATTTCAGCGGGAATCTCACCACAATGGCAAGATTTCTGCTCCAATCGGGAAAGTCTTTCCTCCAATTGTTGCACATACGTGCGGGGGGCAAAACTTTCATTGGCTTGGGCAGAAAAGTGGGTAAAATTCGCGGAATCACCGCTCAACTGGAAAATGCGCTGTTGCGCTTCCTGAAATGCGGTTGCAAGTGTGGAGAATTGCTCCATTGTAATAAATTGTCCCAAATCGGGATTTTTGATGGGGGGCTCATGCAACTTTTGCTGCAATTGTGGAAAAATTGCCGTAATTGGCTCCAATTGATGGACAAAGCTTGCAAACTATGTTGCATGTTGGAGAAAATCGCATCATTGCGGGATTGTGTTTCACACATGGCTTCACTCACTTTTTGGAAGTGTTGTGGCAAATATGCCTGCAAATGTGTGTCTAAACCTTGACGCAAAGTTGCTAGGTCCACATTGGTGGATTGAAAGTTTGTTTGGCAATATTGACCAACATCACGCACATAACTCCAAAGGTAATTGAGCTTGTGCTCTACAACCTTTTGGTTGTTTCATCAAAATCCAAAACCTTGTTAAGTGTCATAGCGCAATCCGCTACACAAGTGTGGACATGGGAAATTTGCCGCGTTAGCGGGTGGTCCACTGGAAGATTTGCGACTATGCGCTGAATCACGGTGATGGGTTGAGGGGAAATATTTTCCAACTCTTCCGCATCACTGCTCATGGACTCTGTGGGACTTGTATAAGCCGGAACTGTCAAACGCATCTCCGGATGCCATGGCAATGCCGGAAAAGAACCCGTATCGGGTGGTGCGGGCAATTGTCCAATCGGACTTGTGGGGGGAAGCATAGGGGGGGGCTGAAAGAAACATGGTGTTTCTAACCCACCCTCAACAAAAATTTGCCGTGGCGTATCCGCCTCAGAGTCAAATGTGCCTATCGGCACCAGTGCGAGATCTCGCTGGGGGGAATGGGTGTTAGCCGATCGGCTTTCCAACAAAAGGGGTTGTGCCTGTTGGGCATGGGGTTGCTCTATAGAGCTTGACACCGATAGGTGTGGGGATGCCCATTGGGCGGGGGGAGGATTACTCGACACAGACACCGATAGGTGTGACACACGCGGGGAAGGAGGATTACCTTTGGAATGATCAATGCTTGATTACCCCTATGGGGTTGTGAATGCTCAATAGAGCTGGTCAATGATGCTGCAGGTTCAAGTCCACGAAGTGAACCAATCAATGCAGCGTAGTCGATGGGAGTTGTGCTCTGCATTTTTAAGGCAAAAACGCAAAAACCAAGTGTAGATTGTGGGGTAAAATGCAGAACAAGTGCAAAAAGAGGGGATAGTATAAAAAGTAAGCAGAGACCCGAACTCTGAGGTTTGAAGCAGCGTATACTGCGAACCGTCAGAGGACGTGTCCGTGCGTACGGCTTTGGCCGGAAACGGCTTGTAGTGCCTGTGGTCGCCTATAGGCGGGGCACCACACGACCGTTTGCGGTCAAAAGGATCGAAAAACCTAAACTGCTACCAAGTGTACGTCCTACCTTATCGCTTTCGCCCTTTGGTGCGCAGAAAAGATATAAGTAGGAGTAACAGAAAAATATAAAATAAATATAAAAGTTGTATTGCCCTTTTCCCCAATTAAGAGGCAGAGCACAAGACAGGGGAGAGCCCTATGGGCTACGGACCAGGAAAGTGACAAGTGTCCTTTCAGGACTTCAAATGTGAAAAAGCAAACTTGGAAATCAAGTCTTGCAAAGACAAAATGAAATGAAAGAGAAACCAGAATTAGATTCCTAATTCAGGCCGTTGGTGGATGAGCAGTTCTATGGCGAACCACAGAACTGGGATCGTGCCTGGTACACAGCTTCACCTTGTTCGCGATTGCGATGGTGCCCTTGAAGTCTCTCTGAGTAACCCGCTGACCCTCGGTGGTTATTCCAGGGGTTTGGGTCAGGGTAATTCTTAACACCAAACGCGTTTCGCGGATTTTCCGCTCCATGTGTAACCCGTGCAGGATTTCCCGCACCAAGTGTAAGGTTAGCAGGATTTTCCTGCGGGATTTGCGAAAAATTTGGTGAAATTCTCCCGGTGGCGGGTTTCCCGCCGAAAACCCGATGGGTGATTCGTCGTAATCCAGAACCCGTTGGTGGTTGTATGATCGCGAATGCGACACATGACCAATACCAGGTGTGGGGTGTTGGCTCATTCATCGTACAAGGTTGGAATGTTGAATTTCTTGGTGGAGACTCGAATTTTCGAGTGGGGGGTCAATTTCCTCATCGGAAATGTCGTGCGAAGAGTGTGTTTGTGTGTTGGCAAATGCAAAGGTGGTACAATTCGCGTTTTTCGCGGGTGGTTGTACCAAATTAGCGGTGGATGTAGGGATTCCAAACTCCGGAAATGGTAATTTGAGAACGCGATTCCAGGACATTTTGGAATACCCACCGCAGCGCTTACCGCGGTGGATGGTGGCACAACCGGTACCGGAGTGGACATTTTATCCAAACTCGCAGACAAGTCATGCACCGTTTCTTCCAAATGTTCCACCAACTGGAGTTGGCCGCAAATACGGTCAACCTCAGTCTCCAAATGCCTAATGCGTTTGCGGTAACGGGAAAAATCTTTCCAAGTGTGTTGGCAACTTTTCAGAAACCAAGTGTAATTCTTGGGCAAGATTTCCTTGGGACTCCTCCACATTCCGGGAGTTGACCCGCAAGCGCTTTTACCGCATTTGAGACGGTTTGCAATTGGTGGAGTGACTTGGTGGGGGTTTCCACGGTGGTGCGCGAATTTTCCGCGGCTGGTTTTTTCAACAACGCAGAAATTCGTCCGTCCAACCGAGAAATCTCATCTTGCATGGATCGGACATTCCGATTCACGCTTTCCTCAATTTGGAGCAAACTTGTACAAAATGCTTGCAAGGTTTCCTTGTTGTCACCAAGCACTTTGTCATAAAATGAGCGAAATATCTGGTGACTCGGATATCCGAGCACGCGAAATGGGGGTAGTGAGCGGATTTCCGTCACTGTGGTGGACAACAAGGTGCAACGGGTTTGCAATTCCCCAATAGCGGCTTGAATACCACTAATGTCGGGATTCGCTTGGAAAGTGCAGAAACATACTCCTGCAAACCGACAACGGTGGCATTAATACCGCCAATGTCCGTTTGCATTTGTTGTTGCGTAAAATCCAACCGTTGTGCGCAATCCGCGATTTTCGCGTTCAAGGTGGTTAATCCATCCTGATTTGCGGCACAATGGCAGTATTTTTGCTCCAAGTGTAAAATTCGTTCCTCCAAAAGCTGGATTTGCGTACGGGGAACAAAATTTTCTTGCACTTTCGCCTGAAATTGCTTGAAATTGCTCGATTTCCGAGCCAAGATGCAAATCCGTTGTTGCGCTTCTTGGAAAGAAGTGGTAAGTGCGGCAAAATGCTCAACCGCGACAAGTTACCGATTTCCGGCATTTTGGGGGTGGCATTTTGCGCTTGTAACTGTTGCTGCAGTTGCAGTAGCATGGTTGAACAAGATTCCACTTTGGCAAAAAGATGGCTCATACCATCTGCACATGCAGAAACTTGGAGTCATTCCGCGTTTCCGCTTCATGCAGCATTTCGCTGATTTGTTGGAAATTTTGTGGAAGTTGGATGCGCAAAATACTGTCAACACTTTCTTGAAAATGCTGAAGGTCTTTCCCCGCATTTTCAAAATTGTGTTGGCAATATTTGCCAATTTCCTGCAAATAATTCCAGCAACATTCCAGTTTTGGTGTGACAACCCTTTGATTGTCCTCATCAAACTGCAAAAACTTTGTTGAACATGGTTGCGCATTCCGCAACGCATTGGTGGACATGCAAAATTTGCTTGCTAAGCGGGTGATCCGCTGGAGTTGACCGAGAATTCGCGTAAAAATCACCGGGGGTGACGTTATCCCTCAAATCTTCCTCATAGTCCTCCACAATAGAAACGGCACCAGAGATTTCCGGTACCACCAGACGCATATCTGGGTTCCATGGCAGTGCAGGGAAAACCGCAGCTTCCGCGGGTAATCCCGGCAAATGCGCGAAATGGTGTGGGGGTGGTAATTGAGGGGGGGGTGGAAAAAAACACGGTGTTTCCACCGAGTTGCACTCCAAAAGGCCCACCGGTGCTTCCACCGGGGATCTTTTGGGTGTGAACAGAGCAAAGGGCAAATACCCCTCAACTTGTTCATGGGTAACATGAGTAACCAAGTGTGAGGATGCAAGGGGTTCATCCCCTCGCCGTATCAATGATGGGTGAATCGGGATGAAGGAAGGGATTTTGCCACCTACATCCCGCACAATCAATGACAATGATGATGAAGAGGGTTCATTACCCCCATGCAACAATGAAGGCGTTTCGCCTTTTGACAATGACAAATGAGTCAAATTGCCTTCTTCTTGCTTGGGGGGTCGGGAATTGGAACTTGTTTCATTCAAACCGTTCCAATCCCCGCAATCTTCATCAACAATTGCTCAATGAACTCATCAACAAGTCATAATCAAATTTGGGTTGGGGCTTGTGCTCTGCATCTTTTGAGATGGGTAAAAAGGCAAAAACCCAAAAATTCACACAAATAAGCAAGAAACAGGGACTAGAAAGGTTGTATCGGCGATTACCGAACAGAGCCTTCTGAGACGTGTATCCTTGCTTAAAGGTTGGCTAGGGGCCAGGAACAGTACTTTCACCGTGCTTCACGGCTCAGTACGATCCTCACCACCAGTCAACCACAGAGTTTCTCTGTGTGAACGCTGTGTAGGTTCGTTGCCCACCTCTGCTACCAAGTGTACGTCCAAAGCTTTCCCTTTTCCCCTTTT
>CAAHFI010139224.1:0-10796 GCA_900893395.1 Euglena gracilis
GGGGGGGCAACTTTTTTCGCCAACCATGACAACTGTGTCTGAAGTCTCTGAAACAGAGGCACCCCAGAAAGTGCTCCTCTGTCAGCAGCAGCACGTCGGTGATCTGCTCCCAGATCTCAAGTATGCAGCTTCCCACAGCTGCAAATGTCGTGGCTTGTGCCCTCAGGGATTTTTGAGTTTCTGGTACAATGCCAACTCTGGGGACACAATGTCCTTCTGGAACTTGAGGAGTTCTGATCTGAAAAGGAAGGAGCAATGCTTCCTGGAAAGGTGGTTGGCAAACCATTTTCCCCTTTGCACTTGCCTTCCATTTGGGGGCAAACCCCATGGTCTCGGTTGCCAAGCTGTTTGGCCATTGCACGAATTTTCACCCTTTTCCACCTGTGGGGTGAAGATTGCCTTTTGGGAATTCACCCATGAAGGGGGGCTGATACCCTCTTGTTGATGCCAGCTTGGGCTTTGGCCAGTTTGATGTCATCAGTGGTGAAAATGCCATTTCCTGGTTGTATGGTTTGAGGGATGCTCCTCCTCCTCCTCTCCTTAACAATGTCCCCTTCACAGGCAGGCACATATGCAAATAGACAAAATAAACCCAATACGTCCTCAGGGGCTCCTTGCAAGGTGCAGTGCAGCGCTGCCAAGATACGTAAGATATTCAAGAGCTTCTGCTGGACTGCAAGCAAGTGCGGTCATACCCACTCTTGCCATCTTGACGGTGGTTATTTTGTTCCGCCTTGGACTTCAGTGTCTTCCAGGTTGGTATCTGATCAGTAAACTTCGAACTTCCACACGTAAGTCCACATACTGTACCTGCCTCATATCCTCTCCACGTCCCCCGCAGTGCCTCCTCGGCCGTTTGCCAGGGGAAGTCCTGGGCTTCCTCTGCCGTGCGTGCTGCCTCCTCGTCGCGATCCATCTCCGTCGTCGTCGTCGTCGCCGCGGTTTTCCACTTCTCGTACAGCTTGAAGACCACGTCCAACGCCTTGTCGCTCAGCTCCAGTGACGATATCGAGACGTTATTCGTGAGGGCCAGCTGTAAAGGTATGCCGCTAAGTATGGTTGTAGTGTAGACTCCATCATAGCCACTCCAGTGAGCTTCTGCACGGCAAGGGCACAGCGGGTTGTATCCCAACTGGCCCCAGTCCACCTCTGACCTGACCTAGTCGTGGCCATCACGGTGCTGCTCCACACCGCTTCGAAGGCCTCTTTGTCGGTCTGGTCTTGCAGGTGTGTAAATTGCATGATCAGCTTGAACAATTGGTTGCAGCTCCGTGCCAAAAGGACGATTATGATCCGCCTACTCCGGCAAAGAAAAGCAGTAAGAAACACCAACACCAAAACACAAAACAACAGCCGGAAAGAAGAGCAGGACTCACTGGGGTCTTGTGCGGAGCCGGCTTGTAGGCTTCAGGGGGGGTACTTGCCTGAAAAACACACTCAGCTTGCCCCACCACCTGTGCCATGGCCCCCAGGGCAAGCAACCTGGGAAAGCCCTTTTCACCAATCTCAGTTGGCAATCTGTCAAACGAACTTTGAACTTGACTTTTCCAAATCCCTTCCAGACTTCCCAACACAGCAATCCAATAACTTGCCAGATACAACTGCGCAAAGTGATGCACTGTTTGCCATACCACTGTTGAAAAACACAAAGTTGATAGGAATATCTGTTCTGGCCATGCCTAATTTAGGATTGCAATCACAGATTCTGGAATCTTTTGCTGTCCGCTCTCACCCCCTTTCTGAAAATTGTTCACAATTTACCCAGCATTCGCAGCTACAGCGGACAGACCCTTATCCCACGTTGGCACATCTTGATGGGCCGCTTTGGAAACACGACAAGAAGAAGACGAAGACTAAGTAAAAAAGGATGAAAGTAACCACTTACTGCCGCAGAACACCAGCACATGCAGCACCAATTGCAAACGACACGGCGAGAGTTTTTTTGTAAACGGTAGGTGAACTCACAACCCAGCGATGATGCCAATGAACTGTAATGTCAGCAACAGCAAATGACCACCAAAAACCACAAATGACCACCATCTCGTTCTCCAGTACGTGCCTCACGGCTCATCACGATGCTCCACCTAGAAGTTCTCGAAGTACGTGCCTCACGTCTCAGCACCAGGACCTGTTAATTGTAATCTCAGATGTCATCAAAGACAATGTGCAATGATGATCAATCTTGTCACCTTCTGAAATGTCTACTTTCCCATGGTCTCCACATGATCCTTTGTCAGTCTGGCATGCAATTGCAAATTCACATCACTTTGTGTAGGCTTCAGGGGGGTACTTGCCTGTAAACACACCTCAGCTTTCAGTGTACGTCTGATTCCAATTCCCCTTTCCCATTCCCAAAGCTTTTGCCTGACTTTTGCCCTGGACATCCGGGGCGTCGCGGCACACATGCATAAGCATGCGGCGTCCCATCTCCCGGCCCGGTTATCCCGAGGCGGTGGAGGACTTCCGCGCACGCGAATCCCCAGAAGTCGACAGGAAATTCCTGCCGGCAGTACTTACAACAGAGGTCATACCTCTGTGGGTAAGCCAGGGAAACTCGCTTAACGCGGAAGGTGGAGCCGTAATGGCTCACCAGCCACACCGGAGGTTGTTGCACCACAACACCTCGATCAGGCGTTCGATGTCGGGGTGTTGGGTAGAATTCCCACTTCACGCCGAGTGGTCCGACTGTATGAATACAGTCGAAGATTGCCTTCAGCCTTCGGGCCAACACACGCTGGTCCCGAAATCCCAACTGGTGCAGGTAACTGCGACCAGTGGAGTCGCTGAAGAGACCCCAGTTCTGGCAGGGGTATCCCAGCCAAAACCAGAGCTCCCAGAAACCCGGCTGGGCATCCAGCAAGGGTCTGCCACCTTCACCTTCGGAACGCGTACAGATCTATTCCGTAATGGAATAGTCTGACTCTATTCTCGGTGTGGTGTAATACCACATCGATGACAGCTTGTGGAGGGGTGACGGGCGGTTTCCTGCAACATGGTAATCATGCTGCATTCGCCAGCCTTCGTCCTCCACTCCTCCTTGAACCTGAGCATATGCTCAAAGTCCGAGAGGACTTCTGCTGGTTCTTCTTCCTCCTCACGTGCTGTTCCCTTACCTTTACCCTCACCCTTCCCTTTGCGGCCACGCCTTTGCCTTCTTCCCTTGCCTTTGTCCGCGGCCTTGCCTGTGTTCTTCCGTCTGGCGAATACCAGAGGGTCGCGCGCTCGGTGCCGCAGGAGTCGGTTCGGTTCCTTCCCATTCCATCTCTGGGTAGGGACCTGGCCGACCCGCTGCACGTCGCGGTGATGGCGTGGCTGTGCGCTGGCTAGGAGTCTGGCGTGGGCTTGGCTTCGACGCAGGGGGTCGCGGCTCCTTCCATACCGGAGGGATCGGCGGTGGCATCGCGGCAACAGGACGGCTCATCGCCATCTGTGCCTCTGCCGGTGGTCGTCCAGCCGGGGTATCCTGGCTGGCTTCCACCTGCATCGCCACGCCTTCCGCGTCCCGTGGGCTGGGTCGCCTGGGCTGTGGGGTAAGGTTCTCCGCAGTCCTGTCGCGCTTCAGGGTGGCAGGTAATACTGCCACACCTGCCGGGGGCTCACCGGGTAATACCGGGGTTGCCACTCGCAGCTGCGGCTGGTACGGATGGTATGGGGTGTATCCACGGCCCTGAAGGGCAGCCAGAGAGGCGTAATACCTCGTCCGGTGCTCTTCAGACGCGAATGCTGGCTCCTGCAGGAAGTGCCGAGCAAGCTCATCTGCTCGGTTCCCGGAGGCGCCATGTGGTAGTAGGAAGTCTCCTGCCGACGGGGGATATCCCCAGTCTGGACAGGGCCTGCACTGGGCGGTCGGGCTGCCCACGGTGGGGAGGTTCATCCTCCACCACTATGGGCTCCGCTGCCGCCGTGGCTCAACGCCAGGGACAGGGGCAACCGGTGATTCCTGTGGCATCCAGTGCATGAACATGTGTTGGACGTATGCCTCAGGGGGCACGTCCGATTGTCCGGCTGGGAGCACGCGTGCGCCGCGCGGGTAATCCGCGTGCGTCGCGTACTGCGAGACAAATTGCTCTGCTGGCGGCTCGCGCGGCGGCATTTGCTGCGGCGAGGGCGGGCGAGCAAACATTCTCGTCATCCCAGGTGGGACATGCACAGCCTCACGTACCGGTGGGGGCGTGTGCTCACGCATATGCACGGTGTGGATCCCACCGGCGTCTGCGTTTGCAGCATGGGCGGGCACATACACGCCCAGGTCCATCATTGTCTCGCCAGGCTCGAATCCGGAATCGGATGCCGACGAGAAATACCGTCTCCCCGTCATCAGGGCTTGACCACAGGGACACCACTGAGCCACAGGGGTGTCGCTACCACCAACAACTGAGCACAGTATGCATCTCAAAGGGCTTGCATAAAGGGCTCCGTTGGGGGGGTGCGCACATACGCATCGCCCGCTCCAACGTCTCCGTAGTGCGGAAGATCATCTCTCCCGCATACGGGGGCAGGCGCGATCTGCGCTGCGCTGGTGGCTGAGGTGCCGGCTGCTGGACGGCAGATGGATCTGGTACCGCATATGCGGACCGGCTGCTGGTAGCCGCGGCGAATACCGGGGCTGAAACCCTCTCAGCATGTGGGGCACCCGGAATCGGGGCCAGCATACTGAGGGTACTGGGGGTATGGCGCGCCAGAAGGCTGCGGCCATGGTGGACCTGGTCCAGGTCCGCGCCCAGGCAGCATGATGCTACCCGAACGACGACGACAACTAAGGGTAACCTTGTTGCCAGTCGCTTTGAGTGCTGGTGCACTGAAAAAGGAAGGCTTCTATCTTAATCAAAAATCTGCGAGAAAGATAGAGAAATAAGGAAGTGCAGGGGGGGTATAAACGCGAAAAATTCACATAAAACACACGCATTCTCCAAAACGAAATCGTTTCAGAAAGTGTTTTGTTTATGTCTATGTTATTGCGCTTGTTCCACAGCTTCCAATCCTGCTGGATATATCCAACAAAACTGGATGCTGGCTCCCAAGTGTCCTTCTCTGGCCCATACCCTTTCCAACGAACTTTCCAGTAGTGCACACCCCTGTCGACCTTGTGGTCTATATCTTATCGACCACAAAGTCGTCCGTTTCAGGTAATGGAACGGGGCTTGAAATATAGGCAGGGATAGCTTTTCCGTCTGGGGGGCTTAGGTACGGTTTGAAGTCGTCCATATGGACGTCCTCAATCCCGTTGGGCAAGGCAACTTTATATCGCCCGCTACTACCTAACCTCTCCAAATTTCGCATGGGCCGAGCCAAAGAGGATCTAGCTTGGAAGATTGCATGCGGGTGCGGTTATTCCGTACCCACACGCGGTCACCTGGACTATACACAGGTGTGTTGAAGTTTTGTAAAAACGATTCCGTTTGTTGGAATGAATTTCTGTGATACGTTGATTGGACTGCAGAGCGGAGTGATTCCACTTCTGCAAACCACGTTTCACAGCTGACGCTACTTCGGGCGGTCTCAGGGGATATCCCCTATGGCCGGAGGGTCTCGTCCGAAAACAATTTTGTACGGTGAGTGTGGTAATACCAACCCTGGCAAGGTATTGATGTAAAATAAACACCAATGAAGAACGGATAACCAATTCTTACCCGAGTCAGCCAGTGAAAGGCGAAGCATATTGACAACGGATTTCACGGCTGCCTCGGCTCTACCATTGCCTTTCGGGCGGTATATAATGGAAAAATGCTGCTCAATGCCGAGTAAACCGCACAAAGTTGTGAAAAACGCGAAGAGATCAAGTGATCTTGATCACTCACGATTTCGTTCGGTAAACCCATTAAGCAGATACATTTCTCCAGGAATATGGATGCCAAAATTTGGGCTGTCAACCCTGCTTTCCGGCATGGAATGGCTACTATGTACCCACTCAGCCGACAGACGACAACAAAAACGTAATCGTAAATTTTGTCATCTGATCCTTTGCAAGGTTCAAGTTCGAGAAAATCCATGCAGAGGGACGTAAAAATGTCTGGTGGTACGGGGAAAAAGTCCATCGTACCAGGGGGGTACCTCTGCGCGGTTTCACAGCCTGACAAATTTGGCACCGTTGCGAAATTCGCAAACAGCGCGAATATAATCTTTTTCACTCAGGGTTGTGCAATATCTGCGACCCACTAGTGAAAGAAGTTTGGGGCCCCAGGGTGACCATGGTTGTGATAGCTCAAAATCACATCATCAACCAGGTCTTGGGGTATAAATATTTATAACCAGAATCATTCCGGAAAATAAGCCGCAATGGTGATAGAGAGTAATTCTCTATGGATTCACCATTACGAAGTCTATTCACAATGGTACTAATATAGGGTCACGCGAATAATCCCATTCGCGGAAAAATAGGGGGTAGGAGTTTCCGTACGCGTAATGCGACGGGGTCCGGCAGTGCGTCCACGCCGGCGCCTTCCACGCAATGGTGAAATGGCGATGCTGCGATAACCCGGGAAACGGGTAGTGAATCGAGCATGTTGTCCGCAGCGTCGGATCGACGTGCGAACTGGTCAGCCTCATGGCTGCCATGAAAAGTCGCATCACCCTCATCCGGGTTCCCAGGATAATACCAGGGGGCTCGGCTGAGAGGATCCGCACTTTTTTGCGTGTGACCTGGGGTATAATACCACCAGGTTAAACTGGCTCAAGAACTACTCATGCCATCGGCATCTTCTGCCCACTGATGACATGGCCTTGTTTAGGTCCTCGGTATACCAGTGTTGAAGGCTCTCATGATCCGTCAACACGAGTATCTGGACCAAGCTGCTGGCTATCCAGCTGCGGAATTTCTGGAGAATAGCACAATGGCATATGTCTCCTTTTTCGCGAATGCTCCATTTAACCTGTCCTTTCCCGTTGTCGCCCTGTAGCTTCCTGCTGAAGAAAGCCACAGGTCGGAGTTCATTTCGCCGCATTATGCTGGCTAAGAATCCGCCAACAGCGTAATCGCTGCTGTCGACCTCCAGGACATACGGTTTGTATGGATCCGCGATATCGAGAACCACGTTCTGAGCAGCAAGTCCTTGATTTTATTCAAGGCCTCGCGCATTTGGTCATCCCAAAGACTTTTGCGTTATCGGGTGTCCGATTTTTGAGTTGTCGGGTTAGGGGTACCGCGATTTTCGCGAAATCTTTCATGTAAATCGCGTAATATTGGGCTAATCCCAAAAATCCTTTAAATGCGTTAAGGTCTTAATGACCTCAGGAGTCCATTTCTTAATGGCCTCCATCTTACTGGGTGCGGCTTTACGCTGCCCGTTGCTCAGGATATGCCGCAAAACTTAATAATTTTGCGAAACAGGTGCATTTTGGAACCCTTCACAAAAAGCACATGCTTTTGAACGCGGATAATACCGCCGCACATCGCGATAATGCGGGTCGAGGATATCCTCGCCCGATTCGCGGATGGCGGTTGGGTTCCCACCAGTACATCATCGATGTACACCAGAGCAAACGGTAAATCGCGCAAAACCCACTGGATCATGCGTTGAAACATGGCTGGGCCATTCTTAACACCCATGGGAGTACCGTCCATTGGTACACACCCTTGGATGTCACGAATGCCGTGTACGGTTGCGAATCAGGATGCAAATGCATCTGATGGAAACCGTCTTCCAGATCAAAGATTGACCACAACGGTTATCCGATTGTTTGTGATCAAATCCTCGATCAGCGGTAACGGGAAGGGGTCATCCTTCGTTTGGGAGTTCAGGTACCGGTAATCCAGCACTAGTCTCCACTTCTTCTGACCAGACTGGTCAGCGGTTTGGGCACCACAAAAGCTTGTGATGTCCATTCGCTCTTGGAAGGGATAATCCACTTCCGCTGGATGAGCTTCTCAATCATCTCGTTGAGAGCCTGTTCGCGTTCACCCGAACAACGGAAGAATTTCCGGTGCATGGTTTAGCGCCATCCTTGAGCTCGATTTTGCAAACACCGAACGGACCGCGAATCGCGGGGTCGATGTCGCACGTAAACTGGGTTATCCAGTACACCATGAATTCGCGAGTAATTCGCGAACAATAGTCAGCAGACTTGGGGTGTTGGTCCGCACTCTCAATGACCGCAGAAATCTGCGTTGAGGGTGTGGCATCCCCATTGGTACCAAGGTATCTTGGCACACGCAAATCGGATATTCCGAATGCGTCGAAGAAACAAACGCGAAAAATGATTTCTTTAACAGGTGGTAATAATATACCACAAAAATCCTCAAATAGTGGTACATCAGCGGGTAAATCCACCAATGAAAACACACATAGGATAGTTGGTGAAACCAATCCGCATTCGGATTGACGGGTATGAGGAGAGCTCCTCGCGCTTCATCGCGGAGGATTTTCTCCACCACATCCGGGATAAGTTTTGGGGGAGGGTGCATCCATAGCACCGTATCACCCCAGAATTTAAGAAATGCGTTGGAATGTCGCGACCAATATCGCGACAAGCGCGCATGCGCTTTTGATGAAAACGCATCAATTTCCAACGACAAATCGAAGGAATCAGCCAAAGCCGCGATTTTGGAGAACCATTCCTCCAAAATACGGTATTGACCAAAAATTAAATGCGTTCCATACGCGCATCGCGTAGTGTCGACCTGGTTCGCGGGTTGAAGAGCGGTAACGCAATTCAGGGATCCGCAAACATAGGTCAAGGGTGTGTCATCCACACTCCAGGGGCATTCCCAAGGGTTGATGGGTTGGATGGGTGCATACCCAGTCCATATCATGCCAGATGGAGGTGGGGGAGGTGTGTGACACGGATTTCGCGGTCCCAAACAACAAGGCAATACCTCGTTGTTGGAGCACTTGATGTACGGTCGCGCATTGCGATCCGCAACCAAGTGTATGGTTACGCGAAATCGGGATTAGTGTTGGTGTTTGGACTAGACATCCACAATCGAAATCTGGCTGGGCGGAAATTCTCCTACAGTGCACACATTGGAAGGAAGTGTCGGAGTAGTGGTCCTGGTCGCGCATGTTGGTCTGGTGGGGTGTGTGTAAAAGTTGGGATGCGCTTTTGAGCTGCTGGGGGTGTACAGATGTATCTGAAAGCGATACATCTGGTGGAAAACGGGGTATTGGTGCAGCTGGGCGACTACTCGACACCGTGATACTTCAGGCCTTTGGGCTTTCGTCTTGTAACCCAGTGGAACGAGGGGGTACCGCTACTCGCTTGCCCTGCCTCATGGGGAACGGAAGTTGGTGTGTCAATGGGCAGGGGGTGAACTTTCTCGGTACACCCGGTGTGGAAAACGTTGGTTGGTGTGGTTGGTAACGGGGTAAAATTTTCGAAAACGGTGTGGAAAAATTGGTGGTCGTCGCGGTTGACGCCACAGGTGATGAAGGTTTGGGGGCAATGAAGAGAATGGTGATGTGCGCAAACCGTGGGAGTGGCAATCCACTACCAGCCGGTGCTGACGTAAAAAGGGGTATCCCAGAATTACGTCAGAACCATGGATTCCGGATTCGTATCCCAGGTATCCGGAAAATTTTGCGGTTGGGGGGGTGTGAGTGGTGCTTGGGGATGAGGGGTAGGACAATGTCCAAAAAGCATCCCAAGTCACCACCGCACATGGGGGTGTTGTCAGCCGTCGTAATTTTGATCGGCTTCTTGGCTTTCACCAAGAGGGGGTTGGTATCAACCCGAACCGAAAAAGTAGTGCAATGCGACAACCAGTGTCAATGAGAATTTTGACTTTTGCACAAAAATTTTGGATTTTGATTTCCGCTTGGACCAAAAGTTCCATGGGGGGTAAGCAAAGTGAAGGGTCTGGCGAAAATACCTTTGCCAGCTTTCCCATGAACCCTTTCCTACTTTGCACAACATTCCGAGCGGAAAGTTGGAGTGGGGGGTGGGGGACCCGAAAATTTTCCGGGTACCGACCAGAAAGGCAGATGGGCAGGGGGGGCAGGGTTGATCAGGTCCTACCTCCATCTGTTCATCAGCCCAGAGGTCCGTGCCCTCGGACCTCGGGCTCCCCTACTCCAGGTCCGAACCGGCCGAATAGCCGGCTATGGGCCTTTTAGAGGTATAACGGATTTCAACGTGCGCACCGCCATGCGGGCCTCGTCGAAATCGGTATCCGTGGTCTCATCCCCCTCCCTGCCCGAAGCCGGGGTGTCATCCTCCAAACAAGATATCTTGAAACCGACTTTATGGCGGTTGGAGGAGTGACCCTTGTCACCACGATTCACACCGCGATGACGTTGGCCAGGGCGGGAGAACGAGAACGCGGACATTTGGATGAGTGGTGATCACTCGATCCACAAAGCGAACACCGAGATTTGTGTCGCGATCTGGGTAACGGGGGGATCGGTTTCCCGATTTCCCGTCAAACCGTCGTGGTGACCGGGTATCCCGTCGACCATGACCGGTGTATCGGGTTTTCCCGATGAGGATCGCGAAGAGGATGATCCGCTTCGCGAACGCGATCGCGATGTCTCGCGATGAGAATCAGCTTCTTGGCCGGGGCACCGGGTGACCTACCCCGAGGGGTACCGTGTTTCCGCTCATCGCGGAACGGGATCCGGGGGCTAATACCACCGGAACGGGGACCCGATGACCGTGAATTGCCCGATTGGCGTGAAAACGCGGAGGAACCCGAACCTCGTGATGAGGTCGAGCCTCGCGGACTCTGAATACGCTTTCGCGCTTCAGGATTAGGACATTCCGAGACATATGTCCGGTTTGTTGCACAAAAAGCACACTTTATCCGTGGCTTGGTCCCGAAGAACGCGGGTATCGCGTTTTCGATCCCGTGGTTGGGTGAAGTG
>CAAHFI010141353.1:0-10000 GCA_900893395.1 Euglena gracilis
GGCCAAAGGGTGGCAGATCCAGATAAAAAATTGGTTATACGGGTAACATACGGTTCCCCCAGCTAGAACAAAATCCAACTGGGGTCAAGCCGAACACCAAAAAATCAAACTGCAAAAAATACCCCACAAACTGCAGAAACATTGCGAAAAGCGATTTAGAGTTGGGCAAATTTTGAGCTGGGCAGCCATTTCCAACCCATATATGCCCATTTTTCGCTCATTTTTGCACCTTTTGAAGGGCAAAAAAAAATGTGTTACCATCAGCCTCTTGCTTAAGGAACTTACAGCCATTTTGCTGGACTCTGGAGCAGGGAATTTTCTTAAGGACCCCCCCGGTGGAGGGGTCCAGCCTCGGCTGGCAAAAAGGCTGCTGGCTGGATTTGAGCTGCTGGCTGGACCCCCCCGGGGGTGGTGGGGGTGGGGGGGGTCCGGGCTGGAGGGGGCTGGGCTGGGCTGGTCGGTGAAAAACAAAAATTTCCAAAACTTTTTGCCATTTCGACATTTTGGTGGATGGAGCTAGATCAAGGCTGGGGGCTGTGATGGAGGAAGCTGTGGTG
This sequence comes from Euglena gracilis, assembly GCA_900893395.1. Classification (NCBI taxonomy): domain Eukaryota; phylum Euglenozoa; class Euglenophyceae; order Euglenales; family Euglenaceae; genus Euglena; species Euglena gracilis. The sequence goes on from CAAHFI010141353.1 coordinate 558, forward strand.
AGGGAAAAAATGCAGGATAGGTGAGCTGGGCAGCCCAGTTGGCTGGCCAGCCTGCGGCCGGCTGGCCCGGCCTCTGGCCGGGCTGGACCGACTTTATTTCAGTCGACCCCGGGGGGGGGGGCTCCCAGCCCGAATTTGGGCTGCTGGCTGGATTTGAGCTGCTGGCTGGCTGGACCCCCCCCGGGGGTAGGTACCCTCCGGCTTAAGAAATTCCTGCTCTGAGAAAAGCCACCAAATATCCCCCCTCCACGCTGGAATCTGAGTTCCTCCCCGGCTGCGCACCACTTGGAAATGAGGTTTTTAGTGGTTTTTTTGGGGGCCGATTTTGTTCCAAAATAAACCCCCCGAAATGGCCAAAAATGACACTTTGGGCAATATTTTTTTTGGAAAAAACACTTGGCGCTTCGCGCCGGTTACTGTCAAATACTGAAAAAATTGTCCGCGGCCTGGCTAGCGGACCCCCTTAGGATTTCCAGTAGCCAAGTTTGGACCAGCTGCAATCCAGCCCTGGGGGGGGTATTGCGACACAAACAAAAGCAAACAAAAGCCTGGTTGTTGCCCACTCGCTCCGGCGGCTGCAGGAAAAAAAAAGACTCCCCGATGGGGCTAAAAAATATTCGGGGCTGGTCGGACCCCAACTGGATTTTGAGCCCTTCGGCTGAAGCGACGCATGTTCTGGGTTGGAACATTGATGAAGTTCAAAGGATGTCAATTGTTAACCAAAATCGGCAACCCCAGACCATTGGGACTCACCCCCAGGGGGGAGTCCCAATAGTCTGACGAGGGGGTTGTTTATGGAGACTTCTTCATACTGCTCCATATAACCCCTGTATGCACTGTGACTGTTTGTTCGCTGCCTTTTATCCCTTCTTCTGGCCTGGCACTGTTTATCGCCTCTGGCCCTTTTGTCTGTGTGCGTGGAGGTGGCCGGAGCCTGGCGGACTTACCTTGTTACGACGCCGGCCACCAAGACCCCCCCACTCATCCTCGTGAGATCCCCGCCGGTCACTGGAAACATTTTTTCCACTAACTAGCCCTGCTAGCAGACCCCCCCCCGGGGGGTCTGCTAGAAATCCCACTAGCCAAATTTGGACTAGCTGCAGTCCAGCTCCCCCCCCCCGGGGGGGCACCGCAATCCCTTAAGCAGAAGCCTGATCCCGTTCATCCTCCTGAGACCCCTCTGTCCAAATAATTTGAGGCTGCCCCAAAATCTATTACAAATTTGAGAAGGGAAAAACAGTTGAGTCAATACAAAAAAAGGAGTCTTGGTGAACGCTGTTTCCAGCAGAATGCAGAAAACAAAAGAAACCAGCCAAATCAGTGTGCACACACACACACACACACACACACCACATGCGCACACACAACAATCCAAGGCATAATTCCCTCCCCTGCTGCACCAGACTTTCTTTGTTGGAGTAGAGGCAACATGGTGCCACCTGTTTTCTTGTTGGAGCAACAGGCACAGCAAGCCATCAATCCACAACATGGCTGCTCAGGGGAACAGCACCCCTGCTACGGCAAGGAACCCTCTACAGACTGTCGGAGCGGGAGTTGAAAAGAAATGTCGTTCCGCGAATGCTGTTTCGCCAAATGAATATACCCCCCACCCCACCCCACAGCGAAAATTTCATTCACGTTTGCACAAAACCACAAACCCCCAGTCGTCAAAACTGAAAATATTTTATCTACCCCGGAGAGGGGTCACATTGACACTTCCAAAATCAGCCAATCGCTTCCACTATTTTGATGGCCACCGTGGAATTGGCTACAAAGATGAAGAAAATGGCCCTAAAAGAGTCACTTTGTTTTCTGCTGACCCTCCCTGAGAGGGGGTTTGCCAAAAACCAGTCTCTCCCACCCAGAGGGAGGTTTGACACTGCCTCAACTTTGTGATAAAATAGTTTTTGAAAAATGTGCCGTTTCAAGGGAAATCAACAATTTTTCTGTCTTCCTTGATTATTTGGGGGGGGGGTGGAATGTTTCCACATCTTTGGATTCTTCTTTCGGATCTGGAAGCCTTTGGGCACCCAGATCAGGGTCCCAGATCAAAACCCTTTTTGTTTGGTTCAAATTTGTGGGTTCCTGGTGGGGACAGCACGCCTGGGGGGAACAGCAGTTCTGGCAGCCCTCTTGGGGGCAGGCACGGGCACAAATTGCTTGCGAGGACCACGTTTCTCGTTCAGCCTGCCGTAGGCACCAAAAGACTGAAACCCCTCGTGGGCAATGTGGAATGAAGTAAATAATTTGATTGGGAAAAAGTTGAATGGCATTAAGATCAGCCAACAGTCTCAGGACCTGCCTTCATACAATGACTGATGGGGGGCCCCCCATCATGAACCGTCAAAAACGAGACGTAAAAACACAAAAAAAAAACGCTCGTCGCATGTAAATTGCTTCAGGAGCTCCCTCAGGAAGACTATTTTTCTAAAGCACTACTGGAGAGCTTTGTTGTTTTTGATGTATTTGGAACTTTGGGAAACATCCTTATTATTATGCAATTTGTAGACCCCAAAAAACAACAATTTGACAAAAAGCTTGGCCTGATGGGAAAATCAGACCAGAATGTCGAGGAAAAGCAAACAAAAGAGTAAAAGAAACACAAACCTTTTGAAATCATCGAAACAAAAAAATTCCCTGCAAAAAACCCCCGTTTGTGTTCCCCCTCGACTGAACCAACATTCCTGGGTGAGGTCACATAGAACCAATGAATTCTTGATAACTGACAGGTTCGCCAGAACAGGGATGCTGACCGGTTCTCCGACATGACAGTGCAACCTACAGGGGGGAAAGGCAACAAAAATTTGTTGACCTGGGGTACCTGCGGTCGCCCCCAAACTAGCTACATCATAAACTGCACATGTGCAGGTTTTTCAGGGTAAACGACGGAAAAAACCACAAAATCTGCAAAAAAACCAGCAAAGTCCCAAAATGTGGGCAAAAAAAATTGCAAAAAACTGCATGGTGCATGATTTCACCCTCATTGCCCCCACTCCTCCTCCCGTTCTGGTGCGGTCCCCACAGCTGCCGCCAGCCCAGCCTGAAGGCGGGCAGCAGCCCTGGGGCGGGCAGCACCCCTGCTGCGGGCAGCACCCCTGCTGCGGGCAGCACCCCTCCGGGGGGCAGCACTTCTGCTGTGGGCACCGCCAGGGGAGGGCCCCGTGGACCCGACACTCCCCGGCCCTGAAGGTCAGTCTTGAGGCGGCACAGATCCCAAACTGTTTGCCGCTTCGAGGTTGGTTTCGAGACGGGTGAGAGTCTCGCCAGAAAACACCACACTTTTTGGTTAGAAATGGGAAATTGGCCTGTGCAAATAAAAGCAAGCTGTGTAATTTGCTTTCGCAATGGCCTCCAATACCTGGTGTTCGGGAGGGGAGTTTGTGCACGCAGGAGAACGCCCTCTGGTCAACAGCCTTCTTGGGGGCAGCATCCATGCTGCGGACAACAACCTTGTGGGGGACAGGAGCAGGGCCCTCCAGGAATGACGAAAAATCGTTGCGCGGGCCAAAAATGGAGGTACATCCTGGAGAAAAAACGCATACACATGTGTGCAGCTCAGGGGATTTCTTAAGCCGGAGGGTACCCTACTCCCCGGGGGGGTCCAGACAGCCAGCAGCTCAAATCCAGCCAGCCGCCCAAACTCGGGCTGGGAGCACCCCCGAGGGAAATAAAGTTGGGTCCAGCCCGGCCGGAGGCCGGGCCAGCCGGCTGCAGGCTGGCCAGCCAACTGGGCTGCCCAGCACACCTATGCATGAATTTCCCCCCTCATCACAGCTTCCTCCATCACAGCCCCCCAGCCTTGATCTAGCTCCATCCATCAAAATGTAGAAAAAGGCAAAAATGTTTTGGAAATTTTTGTTTTTTCGTCCACCCAGCCCAGCCCAGCCCCTCCAGCCCCGGACCCCCCTCCCCCCTATACCCTGGGGGGGGGGGTGGGTCCAGCCAGCAGCTCGTTTCCAGCCAGCAGCCTTTTTGCCAGCCGGAGGCTGGACCCCCCTAGGGGATCCTTAAGAAATCCCTGGTGTAGATATGGGCATAAAGGTCTTCACACGCACACATGCTTACATGCATATGCAAACATACATGCAGGAATTTAAATAAATATAATTCACGTTCGTGGGTGTGTATGTATACATACTTGTGTATACACATGCATGTGTGTGTGTAAATACGTATGGATGTATGGATATGTGTAAATGTGTATGCATGTGTGGATAGATGGATGGATCGATGGATGGGCCGTGACTTATCCATGTCATATGCTGTGCCATGGATAAGAGGGGGGGATAGCTTTAGACCAAGGGTGTCGCTCGCTGAGGGGAAGGGGGCATGATGCACACAGCAGTGATGCCTGAAATGGCAAACGACCTCTGAGGCATTGCGCATACACTGTGAAAATTTTAAATATATTTCAAATTTTAAATTAAACTGAAACTATAAAAAAAATTGTATGTTGCCGTGCATGCGGCACACAGTAATTGTTGCTGTCACTCTGACGGCTGCGGCAGATGTCGCTTGAGAAAATAATTCGCTGCGGCGCGTGCAGCTACAATACAATGACAATTACAATTGTATACATTATATGTATTTTTCTGCGGCGCACGCGGCACGTGACCTCTTTGCAGCGGGACACACCAACTGAAAATGCCGCGTGTTCACCGCAGGCGGGTCCCTGCACAACACCCTGTTGGGGGCAGCAGCCCTCTTGGGGGCAGCACCCCTGCGGGGGCAGCACTGCTGCTGCGGGCAACAGCCCTGGGGTGGGCAACACTGCTGCTGGGGGCAGCACCCCTCCGGGGGGCAGCACCCCTCCGGGGGGCAGCACCCCTGCTGCGGGCGGGGGCAGGGGCCTGGCCTGAGGCTGGGACGACATATTAATATATACACATGTATGTATATTATACATTATATATTATATTATTATATTATATTTTATATATTATTATATATTATTATATATATTATTATATATTATTATATATTATAATATTATATATAATATTATAATATAATATATATTATATATATTATATATATAACATTACATATTAATATTGTTGGGCGTATTGCGTCCCCACAACAATGATACCATGAATAGTTCTCTTTCGGGGAAGGCACGCAACTTTGTTGGCAAGACGCACACAACACAAACAAGGCACACAGGACACGACAAAACACAGCACACAAGACAGCCATAAAACACGCAAGTCACACACAAGTCACCCAAGACACACAAATCACACACAAATCACACACACACACACACACACACACACACAAGTCACACCCACACACCCACTCACACGTCTCACACAAAACACACAAAAAGCACACGCAAAACACACACAAGTGGCACACAAGACACAAACAAGCAGACACAAGGCACAGCCGTATGTGGCACGAACCCAATGAGGGTGGGGTGGCCATAGACAAGAGGGGCTTTGTAACTGGGGCAAAAGAGGATCTCAGGTTTGGGAAGAGTTACATGTTGGGTGTAGGGTTCACCCATAGGGATTCGGGCAAACGACAGGCTGAGGGTCAGGATTAGGCGAGACAGGGAAGTTGGCACACGAGCCCCCGGGAGGTGAAAATGTTTTTTCTGTCTTTCCAAATTCAAAAACGCACACACACATGCAAAATACACAAACTCCTAAAAAAAAAAAAACAGGACAAAAATATTCGCACCTTGCCGATTCTCAATTTTGGCCAAAAAGCCGAACTTTGAGGAAGACACATGGGAATGCTGCAGAAGGGAGGAGGGGAGTCCAACCTCCTTTGCGGCAAAATTGGCAAGAACGTTGCATGGACGACGTCGGGGCCCTGCGAAGCACCCTTGCTGGGGGCAGCAGCCCTCGGGCGGGCAGCAGACGCACTGCCCCTGTGGGCAGCACGGGCACTGGCCCTGGGGCAGCACTGCTGGCAGTACTGCTGGCAGTTGGCGCCGCTCCCCGGTTTGCGTCCTGAAAATTCCATCAGTTCACACGCAGACACGTTTTGGCTTCAAACTTGGCATCGTGAACTTCCCATTTTGAAATATTTTCAATTTTTATGTCCTCAAAAACATAATTTAAATCCAATGCATTAAATTAATTTAATTTTTTTGATTCTTAAATGAAATCACAGATACGTTAAAATACAACATTTTTAGAGTTGCAGATTATTATTATCAGGAAAAACAAAATAATACACAGGAAATACATCACAATCAGAGAATCCCCGTGAATGAAAAAGAGTGACAACAGGCAGAGGTTAAATGGTGACCACCACAAAATGAAAGCTGAAACCGGACCGCGGGCACAGCACTGGTCACAGGCCATCGCGGAGGGACGGTCACCAGCTCGCCAGTCCCTTGGTGCGCCGGCCCGAAAGCCCTACAGGTGGGGAGGGCGTGCAGGTGTATCGGGACGGGGGAATGTGCGGCAATTCCTACTACCCCCCCCCTAGTCATACGACCACCCCTCATTTACGACCACCCCCGGTCACAGGTTGCAGGTTATGGGGGTGTTACGACCACCCCCGGTCACAGGTTGCAGGAACCCGGTCGTACGACAAGGGGGGGGGGGCGGGTATAACAATAATTCCGGACTACAACAAATTACAGATTGTCTGGCCTCCCACAATCCATCTTCGGGAATGAATTACTAAAAAAAGATAAACATCGAAGGGGGAAAGAGCAATTTCAGAGCAAACAAAATCAAGAACAAAAGCCAGGAAGACATAATCCCATACAAATTTGATTTTGGTCGCTCGATGCGGTTGCGCAAAAAAATCCTTCTCGCGGAACGTTTTTGTCTGTCACCGATTGTTGGAAATAACATCAGACTTCATTTTCAGGATGGTTTTTGCGGGCAGTTTCCAAAAAAAAAAGAGAAAATTTGCAATTATTGTCCCCCCTGTGTGTATGTGGGTTCCTATGTGTATGTGTGGGAGTGGATATAAGTGTATGCGAGTGTGTGCATTTGTATGTGGGTGTATGTGGTGTATGTATATATGTGTCTATGTGTGTATGCGTGTGCTTGAAAGTCTGTGTGGAGGAGGTGTGTACGTCTTTGTATGTGAATACGTGTGTGCGTGCTTGTATGAGCAGGTCTGGGTGGGGTGTGGGTGTGGACGTGTGGGTGTGTGGGTGCATGCGGGTGTGTACAGGCCTTTTTGTGTGCGCATGTGTGCAAATGCATGGGCTTGACTGGGAGGCACCTGTTGGCGAACATCGCGCCTGGGGGAAACTGCGCGGGCGGGCAGGCTGGGCAGTTTTGAAAAAGGCCTTGCAGAGAGCGGACGGGAAAGAATACACACACCCGTGCACAAGACCAAGACAAAGAAGACACGAATGGGATTTGCCACGACTCGAAGTGTAGCACAGCGGGCAAAAATGGAGCTTTGGCATTGCGGGGCTCCAGCTCGTTGTCCTTCAGGGGACACATTCTTTATTTTATGTTTTCCAGATTTTCCTCAGCAACAATTCACTTAATTTCCCTCCGAATTAGATCTCAGTGGACTGGTGTTTCACTCACAAATCAACAATACCTTGTCCACCAAACATCAAGGTACACAAACAAGAGGTTTTGTCAGGACCCGGGCCCACAGCTGGGAGGTGGGCGGGGGCGACCAAACCTCGATATCAAAGCCAAATGGGGGGGGGGGGCTCACACCAAAAAGAGTGCTGCGCTTCGGGCGTCCTGATGGGTCAGACAACCTTCGGGGCGGGGGGCCTTTTTTTGGGAGGGGGGTGATTTTAGGTCCATTTTTTTCGGCGCTCATCGAAAATAGAGGAAAACCCTGCCACTCGGCCCGACTCGGGGGGGGGGGGGACTCAGCATGCCCCCCCGGTCACCAAAACTTTTTTTAAAAAAAAATCTGGGTACAAAACCATGCATTTCGATTTGAACATTTGAAAACAAACCCTTGCAATGGAAAACCACTGCAATGGCTACTCCTGAAGCTTGGGCTGGGCAACAAAAGCAGTCAGTGACACTCATGAGGAGGCGTTGAAACGGACGGAAGGTTTTCGGACTCCAAAGCCTCCCCTGCGAGGATGAGTCCCCAAATTTTTTGACGCATTTGGCTTATTTGGGGTTTTTGCAAAGCATATCTGGGTTGAATTTTCATCGCTTACATTGTCGTACTTACTGTTTTGGAATTCCACGCGTAAGATATGCCTGAGTAGATTGTTTCTCTTTGTTTCGCCCCAGAAAGCATTCAAACTGAATGGTGATGTGGTTTTCATATAATCCTTTACGAGCGACACAAAATAAAACAATAATTTGCTGCTCCAAAAAGAGTCCAAATTAAAAAGAGCTTTCGGGAGAAACTTGCTTGCAGAATGCACCGACGGAATTATTGAGGCGAAAACCCAGACTGGAAACCTGCATTTATTATAACTCTTGTTCCGTTACTTGCAGTTGTTTGTTGCTCCCGGGTTGACTTGTACGCCATGGGGCCAATTAACGCCCCTTATGTGACATGGCACATTTTGTTGGACAATTGCTGTTCCTTCACAGAGGGCAACCCACTAAGTTCGTTGGTCGGTTGTTGAATGGGGTTGTGAGCACGGCATATGCGGAAAAGAAAAGTCGTGACACAATAAAACGGCGCTTGATGACAACGTCCTCGGATGGCCGTGGAGAAAATTACAGCAGAGGCAGGGGGTAAACATAAAGGTGGTATACAATCGCGCCCGACATTGACCTTCAAACGTAGGGTCTTCACGTGAAAAATCTCTGTTTCACTTGTTTCATATGGATTGAGGCTGGGCACTGTTCCTACACCCAAACCCACGCACTTGCGTTTTGTGAAAATCGTTTCCAGTCAAACTTTCGGCAGAGCAGAACTCAAGCATGGAAAATACCCACCAATGCTAGGTCACACCAATGATAAAATAAAAACACCAATGCTAAAACAATCTACGCCCCCGGTCATACATTTCTGCGGGGAGAGTTTGAGACCCTCGTAAAAGAAGGGGGCAGCGGGCCGGCGCCCGATGGGTGCGAGATTGGAAATAACCGAAATCACCCAGCACGGTCTGGGTCAAGGGAGGGGTGTGGGAATGAGGGGTCGGGTCGGAGGTTGGAGGCTCGGGGACGGGCTGCTTGTGTGGAATGCAAAAAAAAGGCCTTTTCCTTCTACCATACTAAAACATTTCTTTGTGACACTTGGGCATTTTTCCACATGAAAGTTTTTTTCGGAGTCCATCTCTTCAAAGCCAAAAACCTTTGAGAGGAGGGTGTGCATTGTTATTTAATTTATTTCTTGTTATTTTTATTTGTTAATAATACTATTACATTTTTTATTATTATTTTTATTATTATTTGGGAGGAGGGGTTAACTGGGTTGAAGCAGCAGCCTGTGCGGGAGGGCAACCCAATCGGGGGGTCAGCGGCAGCGCTGCGGGGCCGTCGGCGGCGGCGGGGGCCCCCCGGCCGCCGCGGTCGCCCAGGACTGAA
>CAAHFI010141496.1:0-11711 GCA_900893395.1 Euglena gracilis
TTCCGTTTTTTGAGTTCATGTCGCCTGGGAAACACCCCGCTTTCGGGGCAATTTTTGTCGGATTTGGGAAAATATGTGCCTTTTTTTGTAGAATACGGTTAGGATTGGAATCGGTGTGCCAGAAAATGACCCCGTTTTGACCAGAAGTTTTGCCAGAAGTCTGGCTGTAACCCTAACATTCCCGAGTTTCAGGAAGCTGCAACCCCGGTTCAACTACATGGACCCCCCCAGATGGATTATTTGGCCACCGGAGGCATATAGTCCGTTGCTGCTTTTGGAAAATCCCGTCGAGTGATTGCAACGGTGCATATTTCACGTGCTTTTGACTGTCAACAACCTCCGACTGCTTTCCAATTTGTTGCACACAGTCCTCAAGTGTGTGTCGGAAGTGTCCTGGTTTTGGAGCGATGTCCAATTTGTCCATTTTGTCTTTGGCCTCTCTGAACCATGTTCTCACATTTCACACCTCCCCCACGCAGGTATGTGCATTGCCTTTTGGCATCAGTGGCCTGCCATACAATTGCTTGCACTGAAGTGTTTCTGGCAACTCGGTGACTACCGCGTCACGCGAATTGCCCAAATTTTTTGCGATTTTTTGCACGCTTGGGGTGCGCGGGTTTCCGTTTACGAAACTCACTGTTATGTGCTCGAAATTTTGAGAGGATGGCACCAGCACAAAATTTGGGTCGTTAAGGGTCCATTTTAAGCATTTTGACAAAGTGGCGATATTGAGAATTTATGGTCGTTTTAGGGGGGGTTTTGGAAAACACCCCCCTGGAACGCCCTGAAATTTTGAAAAACAGAAAACAGCCGGAGAACACCTGGCCACCGGAGCCCGGTTGTTTGGCGTTGCTGTCGGACCCCCCTCTGGAGGGGGGGTGACACAGTGTGGCAGGTGAAGAAGAGGCAACCGCTTAAGCAACCCGCGCATTTTTGAACCTCTCGTGAGTGCCGACGTCCAGTGACGGGGGAGGTGAACACACAGCACTGCCCAACAGATGCTACAATTTCTTGGAAGAGATGTTTTAAGCGGTAAACCGCGCAAAATGAGTTTTTGTGATGAAGAGATGCTGGCCTAACGGAGGGGACTGGACTGGGAATAACGTTAAAAACGAGGTTACACGGTTTACCGCGTACAGAAGTGATGATTCCTCAGGCGGAAACCCGCGCAGAAGGGTTTGAGAAAGAGAACAGTTCGTGTTTGTGGATGACACGTGGGAGCGGGAAGTGGGAACGCGCAGAAACCTCCAGAAGTGGGTCATCACGTGAAGTTGTTAATGAACAGGTTTGGGGGAGAGGGAGGGGATTTTGGGTCGTTATTGAACGATGGCAGTGCGCGGTTATCCGCCTACTTCGTTTTTAGTTTGCGCGGGTTTCCGCACAGATGAGGTTTGGGCGGAAACCCGCGTGGAGCTTGTTGCTGTCCTGATGGGTTGTGTTTTGTGATGTTTTGGTGTCCCAAAGTGTCGGTGTCAGTGGTGACGTGTGGCGACATCGTTTTTGACAGTTGGTCGGGACAGGTTGAAAGGGAGCTGTGGCTGCTGCGCCGTGACAGCAAGCAACCGAGCAGGCGGAAACCCGCCTGGCATTTGAGCAGGAGGTGGACACCCTCCTCTGCAATTCGGACGCAGTAATGTTCCCCCTGGCTAGTGCTGAAGGGGTGGCTGCAGGGACAGCAGTGGAACGCACGTGTCAGTTGCCAGGCCGGGTGAGCTGCGGTAGAGAAGATGTTTTGTTACCGTCCCGAAAAACGGCCAAAAAACTGAGGTTGATTTCTCAGGAGGAACAAAAGCACCTCCCAGAGCCCTCCTCCTGGAACCCAACGGTCTTGGTGGCCCAAAATCAGGGTTTGGGGAAGGCTGACGAAGAAGTGATTCAAGATATGGACGGAGAAACTCCTGTTTCAGCAGTTGGTGGCAGCAGTCGAACAATTTCGGGGGTTTTCGGAAGAAGTCCTCCAGGTTCTGAGAAAATCAAGGCCTTTTCAATTGTTTTTTGAAACAGTGTTACAGCATTTTTCCTTTGAAAAGCTGCAGTTTTTGCTGAATTTCAGGCAAAATGCCCAAACCACCTCTTTTTTTCTGGCTCTTCTTCCTTTGGGGTCGGCAACATGCCTCCGGAGGAGGCAACGGTGGTCTCCACCGTCAGAAGCCGTGTGGGAGGGGGGGTAAACCAGAAGGCGGTCGTTCTCAACCAACGCCGGGTCGATGTTTGACCCGGTGCATCTGGCTTCCATCCATCTAACCACTCTCGACACAAGTGTCTCCGGTCCTTTTGGAAACCACCCCTGCTCTGAGTGCCCAAGTTTAAGGGCTGGCCGTCTCTCCTCGGTTGGTCAACCCCTGCTGGTTCAATCTCCTCTCCCTGGTTTCCGTAAACCTCCACCCCTCAAACTCACCACAACACGCCAGACACCATTCAGTTGCAAACTGCCTGGCGACCTGGCAACAAAGTCTGTCGTTCGTGTCCTCCGCAAAGATTCACGCCTGTGACTGGTGTCACAAGTAGGGTTGCAAAACTTTGCCAACAAACCAGCAGACTTCATTTCTAGGGTGGTTTCCATCTCCCCCCCATCCCATCGTCCACAAATGCTGTGCTTTTTCTGCCACCCTTAACCCGGCCACACGGATTCCCGCTTACACCCAGTCGCCTTACACTCAACACGTATACACACATACCAGGCGGATTCCCTCCCACCAGTCATCAACTGTTTGTGTTATTGTACGCGGTAATCCGCGCACCATGCTTTGTTTGCACTTGTACGCGGTTATCCGCGTACAAGTGCATTGTGCGCGGATTACCGCCCAAACGTTTAACTCCGTTGTCTGTCACCTCTTCTTTCGTTTTACGCGGTTATCCGCACACACTTGTATTGTTCACTCGTCTCTCAAATACTGTTATTAACATAAACCATGGACACACAGCCCCATGTCACACCTGTTCAAAGTCGGTGTTTTTCAGCCATTTCAAACAGTTCTAGTACACTCCCAAATCACACAACTCACACGCAATCGGAAATCGGCTAAGCGGAATACCGCGCAAAACCACTTCTGTTAAATTTTGGCCCAAAGCCGCCACACACCCCTCTCAGCTCAAATCTTTTTGCCCTTTTAGGTGTTTTTAAAACAGCCAAAAAACGCCAAAAAACGCAAAAATCGGTTGGGCAATTCGCGCCGCCTAAGGATGTGGATGAGTGTATATTGTCCCAACAGTCCTGTAGTGGGGGTATTGGGGTGAAAAAATTCCCAGTTCTGACTCTCGCCTGCAGTGAAGAAGGCGCAACACGAGAGACATCCCATGAAAAACGAGCCCCCCCCCCCGGGAAATTGTGATGCCTGAGAATTTGTCAGGGTCTCTCTGGAAACTGTCAGCGTCCCTGGTACCAGCCAACCCGTCAGGCAACATTTCCATGGGGGGTGTCAGGTTTTTTTGTGTTTATTTCGGATGTTTTGATAATTGTCTTCGTACAACTGAAAAGCCATCTGAAAAAAAAATAGCCAAAAAATACAAAGCACCTGTCTTGTCATGTTTAGTTCGAAAGTCACAAAAGTTTGGCTTAACTCCCCCCCCCCTGCCCAAGCACTGGCCTACCACCAGATTACGCCCCCCATGTCCAACGACTCCCCTATGTCTAACGACCCCCCCCCAGTTGGAGGACACATTTTCAGATGGTTGGCCGAATTTTTGGTCGGCACAGCGCCGGGCTGAACAATTTTTCCAGCCTGGTCTGAAGAAAGACAGTGAGTTCTATGGAACTGGTTCCGTGGAAGTGTTTCCTGCAACGCCGAGCAATTCTCATGTGTCAGATGACCGCAGCCCGTACCGGCTGGCGGTGGCGTTCAACCGGGACGAAGAGTACACCCGCCGGTGTGCCGCATCACCAAGGAATGCGGTGGGGGGGGGGTGGGGGCCGTTGCCCAGTTTTTTATTCACATAATACTTGGAATTTGCCAGTTCACAAATTCCCGTTTGTATTGATTTATAAACTTGTTTTGTTTGGGTCAGCCAAACCAGCTTATCAATTATTTCAAATGGGTGTGAACTGGCAAATTCCAAGGTGCTTGAGGAATGCTAGTGCCGCAGATGGAAAATTGCGGAATTGGTCCATGATAAGTTTGGCAGTTTTTTGTACGTGTGTTGGTCATCGTGCCCCTGTCCCTGTCCTGCGGTGCTGTCCCCGCAGCACCACGGAGGCCCACTGGTGGCCGGCCCAGCCCACCGTGTTTGCCGGCCAGGACCTGATGGGCAAGGGCACCTGGCTCGGGGTGAACAAAGTGTGCGTGCCGGAGTGCCTGGGCGTGTGCCACACAACTAGTCCGCAAAATGCGATGGTATCCAGCCCTTGTGGGGGGTGGCATTCGATGCAATTTCACACTTTGCCTTTTCCGTATGAAATATTGGCTGGTCTGGTGAATAATCTAACCAGAATATTTTTTGGATACATTTTTTTTGCATTCAAAGTTTCATTTTCTATGCAAATATCTTTGACTCTAGTTGAAAGGTTCAAAGACATGTGCTGCTTCCTCCAGTTCCAACAGTTTAATGACTATGTCTTTTACCAATAGAGAATCATGTCGATGAGAAGAAAGAATTTGCACAAAAATGACGGATGCAGCGGTATCCGTCATTTTTGAAGTCATCATTGAAGCGATGCTCCCGTGGCAACGCCGTGCAGCGCTGTACCCCCAACCCCCGCTGTCACGTGACTGCCCCCGGGGGGTCTGGGGGAGGGCAGGCAGGTCCTGGGGGGGGGGGGGAGTCGGTGCCTGCCTGGTCGTGGGCCAAAAAGTGCCCGAAAATGGGCTTTCTTGGGCATCTGGCGCCTTCGGTGCAGAAGTGCCTTGGCTGGGTGCCCAGCCACGTTTGGCATGTGCCCCCCCCCCCGGGGCTGGCCCGGAGGGTGGCCCGGTTTCCATGGTGCTGCTCCGCCTCACAGGCCGGCCACTTCGCCTGCGTCACCAACGTGCGCCACGTCAGCGTCTTCCTCCCCCACCTGGCCCAGCTCCTCATCCTCGCCCTGCTCCCTCCCAGCCGGGGCTGCACGCCGCTGTGACCATTTGTTCTGCGGGCGGGTCTCATCGCTCACGCCAATGCTATTGCATTGTTCGGGGTGGGGTGCTGGATTGATCTGGGTCGGCGTCCCGCCCACCTCATTTAGATGGGGATGGGAGGGGGTCCCCACCCACCCATTCACATTTGTCCCGCGGCGCCGATTTTTTTTTTTTTGGCATAAATCATTCCTCCTGACCGAGGGAAATTTGGCAAGTGCAGGGCGGATCTCCCCACCAGCAGGTGCGCGCACACGCTCACACGCACACGGACACTCCCTCACTCAATCACTCACCCACTCAGGAAAAATAAACATTATTTTTCGTGTTTTTTTTAGGTTGGTTGTTTGGTTGGTTTGTGAGATTTGTTTTCCATAATTTGCACATTGAATGCTTTTCCTTTTTTTTCACTTGGAAATTTCTCTTTTTTATGAATGATCTCATTGGGTGATTGCAGATTTCAGACCTTCCCTGGGAGTGGGCTGAGGAGGGTTGCATGAGGTATTCCCCGTCCAGCCCAGGGAATGGAATTAGGGATGCCCCCCACCCCGGCCTGCCAGGGGGGCTCAATTAGGAATGCCCACACCCCAGGCTGCTGCCGGGGCTCATCGCCCTCTCCCTGTACACGCGCCAGCGCGGGGCCTGCGTCGGGGCCCTGCTGGCCGCGTTCATCGTCCTCCGTCTCATCCGCCGGCACGTCCGGTGTGGCTCCGCTCCAATCGCGCATGGGTCTGTGTATGAAATAGTCGTTATAGTGGGGGTCAAAACTAAAGGGGTAAAACTAAAAAAACTTTAAAAAAAAACTAAAAAAAAGGGTCAAAACCACTCGTGCAGCAAAAGGTTCAGAACTACTCGTACACCCCCCAAGGAAAAATATGAAGGACGAGGTAGCAAGCATCCACGCCGCACTATTTCCACAGTGTGCAGGCGTTATGGGCCACTGAGCGCTCAGTAGCGGGTCGGGCCTCCACGTGCTGCGATAACCGCCTGCATGCGGCTTGGCAGCGAGGCATACAACTATATACATAGCTTGCAGGCACAGCTGCAAAGGACTCTTTACAGTTGTTCACGTCCAGTGAACACGGCTCCATCACCCAAGGCCACAGATGTTCGATCGGGTTCATGTCCGGAGACATCGGCGGCCACACTCCAGCGTTGTGACGTGCCACCCGCTGGCGATGCAACCACCAAGATGTGCTGGTTGCCCGATGCGCCGGCGCTCCATCTTGCTGAAATGTCCAGCCACGACCCCTGCACAATAGGGTGGAGTGGCAGCTGGCAGCAGGTACTCAGCTGTCCATAGGGCGGCATACCCTGGCTTGATGAAGCTCTTGGCGCCCTGAAGGATGTTTCTGAACTCACATGTATACGTACAACAACACAGACAAGCCCTAGAAGCATTTGTACGCCTGTGTTACAGCTCCAGGGGTCGTTTGGTCAATGCTGCCAGCATGTCGGCGTGCAACTGCTCGGCCAGCCGGGTCGCCCCCCAAAAGGATGTTTATTGGCGAGGCGGAACAGGACGTTTTTGTACCTGAGCAAGCATAACAACGTTCATTCACCCGTCAAAAATGGGAAATCACACCTCTGTATGCCACAGGGGGGTGCCCACCACCAGTCCGTGCGGCGATTTGTCCCGGAATCCCAATCTGCTTGACAATGGACTGCATGGTGCTGCGGCGAGGCGCTCGGCAGAGGCGACGGCCCCATAGCTGGAGCCACCACAAAAGGAAGCCCAAATCCGAGCCCGCTGAGCATCACGCTCAGGGCCGGTTCACTTGGGTGGCATTGCGCAGAAATGCTCTGCGGACATGCGGAGCACATCTTATATTACCATGCCACCAAATGGGACAGGCAACATGGCAACACGCACGTCGTACGGACCTCCAGTGGATCCTTCACATTTTCCTTGGGGGTGTACGAGTAGTTATGACCTTTTGCTGTACGAGTAGTTTGACCCCTACTGTACAAGTATGGGGATTAGCAACAATTTCCGAGACGCGATTTTTTTGGCACTGCATTGCACAAAAATGGTAAGAAAGTACAGATGTTTTTTTATGATGATACATTTTATGATTTTAAGAAAGTACAGATGTTTTTATGTTTTGGTGTTTTCAACACAAAGAAAAAAACTGTTGGAAACCTCAAATTACACCAATTTTTCATTGGTTTGGACTACCGAAGGATATTTATTTTTTTTATTATAAAAAACAACCTAAAAGATAAAGGTTTCCCAAGGTCGGTCAAGGAATGGAAAATAAGATCCCCAGAATGACCACCCCACTGGACTGTGTTGCACATTGGCAGGAGGGGCCAAGAGTGATCGAGGCCAAGCCAATTCCCTTGTGGTATTAGTAGGCCGGAGGGGACGCAACCCGCAGGGGGGGGGGTCCAGCCAGCCAACACCTTTTTCCCTGCGAGCACATCCCAGCCGGGCTGCTGGGCTTATTTCAGCCAGGGGTCCGCTGAAATAAAGCCCGGGCTAGCCCAGCAAAGCCGGGCTGGCCCTAAAAAAAACTTCGCACAAAGCTCCGAAAGTTTTGCAAAAGGGGGTCAAAATAACCAAACGTGGTTTTTTGGATGGTTTTCTGATTGCATTTCCATATTTTGGCTGAAAGAATGCCATCCCAGCTGAATTTGGGCTTTTTCCAAGGATTTTTGGGTACCCGACAGGTCCAACTCCCAGCTGCCCCCTCCCCCAGGGTGGGGTGTCCAGCCAGCTCCTGAGGGTGGTCAGAAAAGGACGTTGTCACGGTCGTTGTGGGGGTCCAGCCAGCCGGCAGCCTGCGGGACCTCTCCCAGGTGGTGCACCACTCTCAACCCAGGCTGGAACCCCGGACGGGAGAGGTCGGAAGGGTCCCCCCGTCCCCGCTCAGCCACCACACCCGACTCGCACGGCTGTCCCTCGCTCTTGTGACCCATTTCAGGGCCATCCCCAGCCGCGGCGGGCTGGTCCTAAATTTCTTGGCCGGCAAGCACAGCGCCGCGGGTGTGTTTCGTTCCCCCTGCCACCGGTGGCCATTGCAATTCTACTCCGGGGAGTCCGAAGCATAGCGCTGTGTGTGCGGGTCACAAACAGCATCGCATTTAAAAAGGAAATCGGAAATTCTGCGAGAATTTCTGCTGGTTTTGGTTCTGCAGGTTTTGTTTCATGTTTATGCCCAAGGATGGAGGGTTTTGCTACATTTTTTTTTATGGACTGCCAACATCCATTTGCTTTTGACCAGCCATGTTCATATGGATATGGATGTGAATGATCAACAGGGACCACCAGTTAAGAAGATTAGGTCTTCGAAGGGAAGTGTGAAACAAGCTTATGTATTGAACAAAGATAACATCAATGCTGATCTAACTGCTGTGTTTTTTGGGTGCAAGGATGGTGCAGGTTTGAGGATTGGCGGCAAGAATTATTTGAGAATGAGGAGGTGGTCCCCTGACCACCACCCAGGTGAATAGGAGCTACACCCAAGCAGGCCTGCCATTACATGCCATTTGTCACTTTCCAGACATTTGCTGCTTTCTTCTCCTGGGACACAAACAGAATCTATAGATCAGGTAATTTCCGAGGGAGGTTGTCCCTACCCAGCCACAGCAGACACTTGCCCAGTTGTTTTTGGACCTGGCGGCATCCCATTAAACAAGTGGCATTAGAGGATTCCTCTGAAAATATGCCGACGTTCATGATATTTTCATGTGTTTCATTAATATGTATTTGATGTTTTTAGGTTGGCCAGTGCATTGAGAAAAGTTTCAAGTTGTTGAACAAGCAAGCTCTTCATAGAGAAGAAGTCGGTTGTTTATGTGAGTCGGTGAAACTGGGCAACCAAGGAATTTAGTTGAATTCCTGAAGCCTGGGGCAGCGCCTCGGAAATTTTGTTAGTCACTTTTCAGCACAAAGTATATCCAGAATATCCGGAATACCCGGAATACCCCGGAATATTCGGAATAAAACCCCTGAATAAATGCTTTGGCCAACCGGAATATTTACCTGCCCTGCTCAGAGTATGTTCAGTCCATCCGTGATGTGGGCCGGGCTTGCCTGGGGTTTCAACCTGTTGGTCTACGATGGCTCCGAGATGTGGTACTCTCCAGGGCCGAGGAGCGGCGGCAATGATAGTTTGTCTCCCCGCTGGAACGTGTCTTGAACACACTACACAAATGCCTCAATTTTAATTCAAGGTGTTGTGACACATTTTTTTTGTTTTTCAACACCTTTTTTGGGGTTTTTTTTTGTTCATTCAACCCTCTGCCTCTGAGTTTATGATGTACCAGTGTGGGATCCGGCACTGCGTGCATTTTGTGCCCATAATCAGTGTGCTCATTAGCATCAATTGAATGAGATTTATTGACCAATTTTTGAAGGTTCGGTTATATTTGACCGCAGTGCACCCGCTTCGGAAACACCCAAACCAGATGACACGTGGCCATGTTTCATTGCAGTGTGTCCAGTGCAGCACGTTATTCCAATGTGTCGGTTGCGTTGTGCAACGCAATGTGGTTTGTGGGTGTGGTACGGTTTTTTGCGGCGCTGTTTGCGTGTTCCTGTGCATTTCTGCAGGGCTGCCGGCATGCATGTGTCTTTGTTCGACGTCACTCGTTTTTATTGTTTGATTGACGCCCTTTTCGAACCTGCCAGATGACCAAGCTCACACAACACTCCAAAAAAAAATACACAACCATATATATTGAAGCCCCAAATGCTGTTTTCACGCTTGAACTATGAACTTTCGAATTCAACATGGAAAGGCTGTTTTTCACCAGGGTTTGAACCTGACTGTTGCCACAAAAACCCGACCGTTTGTTGAGGCGGTTCGACCCCCTCGGCTCTGCCGCGCACTCCAACCGCAGCCCCAGTAGCCCGTCGCTGGTGCCGGGCAAGCACCTATGCCGACCGCAGCCGACCACAGCTTTGGTGACTGTCATAGGTAGGGTGCCGACCGCACCCGACCGCACCCGACCGCAGCAACCCCCGCAGTCGAAGGCCCGCAGCGCGACCGCAGATGTTTGTCATTGGGGTAACACCACACAATACATTTACACATTGCCACACAAATATCCAATGATCCCTTGGGGGTTCAGAAGTGGGTATTTTTGTTCCATTTTTGGCTGGATGTTGCAACATGCGTCCATGGAATCCCGGCTGCGGATGCGGTGGAGTATGACCGTTATTTAAGCCTCCCCCCCCCCCAACTTCCTGTGCTTTCATCACCGGAGCACCTGTCGCTTGGTGGAAGGCCCGGCTTGCTGATTTTCCTCGCTTGGCCCAGCGGCCGCCATGGCAGAGCGCTCATTTTCCCTGTTAAGGCACAAACGTGCTGCATTTGCCACATGGGTAAATTCTTTTTGCAAAGTACCAGCACATGCCATCTAAACTTATGACCGTCCTCAACATGTCTGATGGCACCCTTGACGCCCTTTTGTTTGTGTATATGAATCGGCGCCTCTACAACGTTAGCGCCTCACCGGTGGTCGGACGGCGGAGAAGATTGGGGGTCCCTCGTGTTGTTGGATTTTTGGGAATAACCACCTTTTCTAACGTCATCGGTGGTTTCGTCATCCAGAGTAGGCAAATAAGTGCCGACCGCAGCCGACCACAGCGCCCGCAGCCGACCGCGGGAAAAACCTTGGCCCTGACCACAGGTGCCTGGTGCCGGGCAACAGCCCCGCGGGGCTGAGCAACTCCACGCTGGACCGCCCCTGGCCTGCCCGGGGCTGGTGGGCCCCTCGGTTCCGGCGTGACCGGGGGCTGACTTAAAAGAAAGGAGCTGGCTGGCTGGGATTGACCCGGATGATGCCTCACACGAATGGCCCCGTTTGCTCTTGTTTGACGCCCATAAGTCAAAAGTACAAGTCACAGGAGTCAACGTTGCGACCCACCATGTTGGAATCTATTCTTCAGACTTTCACATCTATGTTTTTTGGGGTTTTCTGATTTTTTTTCGCTTTGCTGAAATTTAATTTGTGGTTTTTTTGGTGCGTGGTCACACACGGCCCTGCCCAGAAGGTGGTGTACGGCACTGAGATTCTCTCCAAAAGTCGTGGAACGTATCGAAAGCAGGTCTGTAAAGCACAGTGAATACCCTTGCTTGAGTCGGCATATGCAGCTGGTGTGGGTTCCCGCCCTCCTCCATGTCTAGCAAAACACCCCGTGTTTGGACCGCATTTTTGTCAATTTAGTTTTTGCTGGGTACCGAGATGGGTACATTGACCTGGAAAAAATTCATTTTAAAAATGTCTGTGAAAGTGTGGAAAGTTTTAGAATGTCTTTCCTGGAGTTTACCTGAGGTAGAAAGTGTGTGTTTCCATTCACAGCGGTAAGTTTTTCAACCAAACCATGGTCGTTGGCACACTCCAACTTTACCCCGTTTTTCAGCGGCCGGCTGTCGCATTCCATTTGACCCCCCAGTTCTTGTGCCACCCCATTTTGGTTTGCCAGTTTGATTTTCCTCCAAGCCAATTTCCAACCACTTGCACCCCCTCCCCACGGGCAAACTCCAACCTGGAGTGTCGTTTTAAGTTAGGGGAAAACTGAAGGGTGAGGGTCGGCCAGCCAGCCATCAGTTTCTTTTCAGCCCCAGGGTGGTCCATAAGCCAAAAGGGGTTCTGCTTTTCTTCGTCAAGGGCCTCCAAGCTTCACGTTTGGGTCGGCATCAAATTTGTTCT
>CAAHFI010142088.1:0-18183 GCA_900893395.1 Euglena gracilis
GTTTCGGCCGAAATCGCTGCGCCGGCCGCCTCCAAAAACGAGCGCGCTCTGCCCCGGCTAGAGGTCGCGATCCTTTACCTAAACTGTGCGAAGGGCGGCGGCGGATAGCCGCAATTTTGCCCGCGCGGGCGTGCGAAAACGCAGCCGTTACCGCCCGGAGCGAAAATAGCACGTAAGTAACGGACGCCCCCAGAAACGTCTTTTTGGCCGTTTTCGGCCGAAATCGGCTGCGCCGGCGCTCCAAAAACGAGCGCTCTGCCCCGGCTAGAGGTCGGCGTCCTTTACCTAACTGTTGCGAAGGCGGCGGGCGGATAGCCGCAATTTTGCCCGCGGGGCGTGCGTAAAACGCAGCCGTTACGCCCGGGAGGCGCAAAATAGCACGTAAGTAACGGACGCCCCCAGAAACGTCATTTTTCGGCCGTTTTCGGCCGAAATCGGCTGCGCCGGCGCTCCAAAAACGACGCTCTGCCCCGGCTAGAGGTCGGCGATCCTTTACCTAACTGTTGCGAAGGGCGGGGCGGATAGCCGCAATTTTGCCCGCGGCGGCGTGCGTAAAACGCAGCCGTTACCGCCCGGGAGGCGCAAAATAGCACGTAAGTAACGGACGCCCCAGAAACGTCATTTTTCGGCCGTTTTCGGCCGAAATCGGCTGCGCCGGCGCTCCAAAAACGAGCGCTCTGCCCCGGCTAGAGGTCGGCGATCCTTTACCTAACTGTGCGAAGGGCGGCGGGCGGATAGCCGCAATTTTGCCCGGCGGGCGTGCGTAAAACGCAGCCGTTACCGCCCGGGAGGCGCAAAATAGCACGTAAGTAACGGACGCCCCCAGAAACGTCATTTTTCGGCCGTTTTCGGCCGAAATCGGCTGCGCCGGCGCTCCAAAACGACGCTCTGCCCCGGCTAGAGGTCGGCGATCCTTTACCTAACTGTTGCGAAGGGCGGCGGGCGGATAGCCGCAATTTTGCCCGCGGCGGGCGTGCGTAAAACGCAGCCGTTACCGCCCGGGAGGCGCAAAATAGCACGTAAGTAACGGACCCCCCAAAAACGTCATTTTTCGGCCGTTTTCGGCCGAAATCGGCTGCCGGCGCTCCAAAAACGAGCGCTCTGCCCCGGCTAGAGGTCGGCGATCCTTTACCTAACTGTTGCGAAGGGCGGCGGGCGGATAGCCGCAATTTTGCCCGCGGCGGGCGTGCGTAAAACGCAGCCGTTACCGCCCGGGAGGCGCAAAATAGCACGTAAGTAACGGACCCCCAAAACGTCATTTTTCGGCCGTTTTCGGCCGAAATCGGCTGCGCCGGCGCTCCAAAAACGAGCGCTCTGCCCCGGCTAGAGGTCGGCGATCCTTTACCTAACTGTTGCGAAGGGCGGCGGGCGGATAGCCGCAATTTTGCCCGCGGCGGGCGTGCGTAAAACGCAGCCGTTACCGCCCGGGAGGCGCAAAATAGCACGTAAGTAACGGACCCCCAAAACGTCATTTTTCGGCCGTTTTCGGCCGAAATCGGCTGCGCCGGCGCTCCAAAAACGAGCGCTCTGCCCCGGCTAGAGGTCGGCGATCCTTTACCTAACTGTTGCGAAGGGCGGCGGCGGATAGCCGCAATTTTGCCCGCGCGGGCGTGCGTAAAACGCAGCCGTTACCGCCCGGGAGGCGCAAAATAGCACGTAAGTAACGGACCCCCCAAAACGTCTTTTCGGCCGTTTTCGGCCGAAATCGGCTGCGCCGGCGCTCCAAAAACGAGCGCTCTGCCCCGGCTAGAGGTCGGCGATCCTTTACCTAACTGTTGCGAAGGGCGGCGGCGGATAGCCGCAATTTTGCCCGCGGCGGGCGTGCGTAAAACGCAGCCGTTACCGCCCGGGAGGCGCAAAATAGCACGTAAGTAACGGACGCCCCAAAACGTCATTTTTGCCGTTTTCGGCCGAAATCGGCTGCGCCGGCGCTCCAAAAACGAGCGCTCTGCCCCGGCTAGAGGTCGGCGATCCTTTACCTAACTGTTGCGAAGGGCGGCGGGCGGATAGCCGCAATTTTGCCCGCGGCGGGCGTGCGTAAAACGCAGCCGTTACCGCCCGGGAGGCGCAAAATAGCACGTAAGTAACGGACGCCCCAAAAACGTCATTTTTCGGCCGTTTTCGGCCGAAATCGGCTGCGCCGGCGCTCCAAAACGAGCGCTCTGCCCCGGCTAGAGGTCGGCGATCCTTTACCTAACTGTTGCGAAGGGCGGCGGGCGGATAGCCGCAATTTTGCCCGCGGGGCGTGCGTAAAACGCAGCCGTTACCGCCCGGGAGGCGCAAAATAGCACGTAAGTAACGGACGCCCCCAAAAACGTCATTTTTCGGCCGTTTTCGGCCGAAATCGGCTGCGCCGGCGCTCCAAAAACGAGCGCTCTGCCCCGGCTAGAGGTCGGCGATCCTTTACCTAACTGTTGCGAAGGGCGGCGGGCGGATAGCCGCAATTTTGCCCGCGGGGCGTGCGTAAAACGCAGCCGTTACCGCCCGGGAGGCGCAAAATAGCACGTAAGTAACGGACCCCCAAAACGTCATTTTTCGGCCGTTTTCGGCCGAAATCGGCTGCGCCGGCGCTCCAAAAACGAGCGCTCTGCCCCGGCTAGAGGTCGGCGATCCTTTACCTAACTGTTGCGAAGGGCGGCGGGCGGATAGCCGCAATTTTGCCCGCGCGGCGTGCGTAAAACGCAGCCGTTACCGCCCGGGAGGCGCAAAATAGCACGTAAGTAACGGACGCCCCCAAAACGTCATTTTTCGGCCGTTTTCGGCCGAAATCGGCTGCGCCGGCGCTCCAAAAACGAGCGCTCTCCCGGCTAGAGGTCGGCGATCCTTTACCTAACTGTTGCGAAGGGCGGCGGGCGGATAGCCGCAATTTTGCCCCGCGGGGGCGTGCGTAAAACGCAGCCGTTACCGCCCGGGAGGCGCAAAATAGCACGTAAGTAACGGACGCCCCAGAAACGTCATTTTTCGGCCGTTTTCGGCCGAAATCGGCTGCGCCGGCGCTCCAAAAACGAGCGCTCTGCCCCGGCTAGAGGTCGGCGATCCTTTACCTAACTGTTGCGAAGGGCGGCGGGCGGATAGCCGCAATTTTGCCCGGGCGGGCGTGCGTAAAACGCAGCCGTTACCGCCCGGGAGGCGCAAAATAGCACGTAAGTAACGGACGCCCCCAGAAACGTCATTTTTCGGCCGTTTTCGGCCGAAATCGGCTGCGCCGGCGCTCCAAAAACGAGCGCTCTGCCCCGGCTAGAGGTCGGCGATCCTTTACCTAACTGTTGCGAAGGGCGGGGCGGATAGCGCAATTTTGCCCGCGGCGGGCGTGCGTAAAACGCAGCCGTTACCGCCCGGGAGGCGCAAAATAGCACGTAAGTAACGGACCCCCCAGAAACGTCATTTTTCGGCCGTTTTCGGCCGAAATCGGCTGCGCCGGCGCTCCAAAAACGAGCGCTCTGCCCCGGCTAGAGGTCGGCGATCCTTTACCTAACTGTTGCGAAGGGCGGCGGGCGGATAGCCGCAATTTTGCCCGCGGCGGCGTGCGTAAAACGCAGCCGTTACCGCCCGGGAGGCGCAAAATAGCACGTAAGTAACGGACGCCCCCAAAAACGTCATTTTTCGGCCGTTTTCGGCCGAAATCGGCTGCGCCGGCGCTCCAAAAACGAGCGCTCTGCCCCGGCTAGAGGTCGGCGATCCTTTACCTAACTGTTGCGAAGGGCGGCGGGCGGATAGCCGCAATTTTGCCCGCGGGCGTGCGTAAAACGCAGCCGTTACCGCCCGGGAGGCGCAAAATAGCACGTAAGTAACGGACGCCCCCAAAACGTCATTTTTCGGCCGTTTTCGGCCGAAATCGGCTGCGCCGGCGCTCCAAAAACGAGCGCTCTGCCCCGGCTAGAGGTCGGCGATCCTTTACCTAACTGTTGCGAAGGGCGGCGGGCGGATAGCCGCAATTTTGCCCGCGGCGGGCGTGCGTAAAACGCAGCCGTTACCGCCCGGGAGGCGCAAAATAGCACGTAAGTAACGGACGCCCCAGAAACGTCATTTTTCGGCCGTTTTCGGCCGAAATCGGCTGCGCCGGCGCTCCAAAAACGACGCTCTGCCCCGGCTAGAGGTCGGCGATCCTTTACCTAACTGTTGCGAAGGGCGGCGGGCGGATAGCCGCAATTTTGCCCGCGGGGGCGTGCGTAAAACGCAGCCGTTACCGCCCGGGAGGCGCAAAATAGCACGTAAGTAACGGACGCCCCCAAAAACGTCATTTTTCGGCCGTTTTCGGCCGAAATCGGCTGCGCCGGCGCTCCAAAAACGAGCGCTCTGCCCCGGCTAGAGGTCGGCGATCCTTTACCTAACTGTTGCGAAGGGCGGCGGGCGGATAGCCGCAATTTTGCCCGCGGGCGTGCGTAAAACGCAGCCGTTACCGCCCGGGAGGCGCAAAATAGCACGTAAGTAACGGACGCCCCCAAAAACGTCATTTTTCGGCCGTTTTCGGCCGAAATCGGCTGCGCCGGCGCTCCAAAAACGAGCGCTCTGCCCCGGCTAGAGGTCGGCGATCCTTTACCTAACTGTTGGGCGGCGGCGGATAGCCGCAATTTTGCCCGCGGCGGGCGTGCGTAAAACGCAGCCGTTACCGCCCGGGAGGCGCAAAATAGCACGTAAGTAACGGACGCCCCAAAACGTCATTTTTCGGCCGTTTCGGCCGAAATCGGCTGCGCCGGCGCTCCAAAAACGAGCGCTCTGCCCCGGCTAGAGGTCGGCGATCCTTTACCTAACTGTTGCGAAGGGCGGCGGGCGGATAGCCGCAATTTTGCCCGCGGGGGCGTGCGTAAAACGCAGCCGTTACCGCCCGGGAGGCGCAAAATAGCACGTAAGACGACCCCCAAAACGTCTTTTTCGGCCGTTTTCGGCCGAAATCGGCTGCGCCGGCGCCCAAAAACGAGCGCTCTGCCCCGGCTAGAGGTCGGCGATCCTTTACCTAACTGTTGCGAAGGGCGGCGGGCGGATAGCCGCAATTTTGCCCGCGGCGGGCGTGCGTAAAACGCAGCCGTTACCGCCCGGGAGGCGCAAAATAGCACGTAAGTAACGGACCCCCAAAAACGTCATTTTTCGGCCGTTTTCGGCCGAAATCGGCTGCGCCGGCGCTCCAAAAACGAGCGCTCTGCCCCGGCTAGAGGTCGGCGATCCTTTACCTAACTGTTGCGAAGGCGGGGCGGATAGCCGCAATTTTGCCCGCGCGGGCGTGCGTAAAACGCAGCCGTTACCGCCCGGAGGCGCAAAATAGCACGTAAGTAACGGACCCCCAGAAACGTCATTTTTCGGCCGTTTTCGGCCGAAATCGGCTGCGCCGGCGCTCCAAAAACGAGCGCTCTGCCCCGGCTAGAGGTCGGCGATCCTTTACCTAACTGTTGCGAAGGGCGGCGGGCGGATAGCCGCAATTTTGCCCGCGGCGGGCGTGCGTAAAACGCAGCCGTTACCGCCCGGGAGGCGCAAAATAGCACGTAAGTAACGGACGCCCCCAGAAACGTCATTTTTCGGCCGTTTTCGGCCGAAATCGGCTGCGCCGCGCTCCAAAAACGAGCGCTCTGCCCCGGCTAGAGGTCGGCGATCCTTTACCTAACTGTTGCGAAGGGCGGCGGGCGGATAGCCGCAATTTGCCCGCGGCGGGCGTGCGTAAAACGCAGCCGTTACCGCCCGGGAGGCGCAAAATAGCACGTAAGTAACGGACGCCCCCAGAAACGTCATTTTTCGGCCGTTTTCGGCCGAAATCGGCTGCGCCGGCGCTCCAAAAACGAGCGCTCTGCCCCGGCTAGAGGTCGGCGATCCTTTACCTAACTGTTGCGAAGGGCGGCGGGCGGATAGCCGCAATTTTGCCCGCGGCGGGCGTGCGTAAAACGCAGCCGTTACCGCCCGGGAGGCGCAAAATAGCACGTAAGTAACGGACGCCCCAGAAACGTCATTTTTCGGCCGTTTTCGGCCGAAATCGGCTGCGCCGGCGCTCCAAAAACGAGCGCTCTGCCCCGGCTAGAGGTCGGCGATCCTTTACCTAACTGTTGCGAAGGGCGGCGGGCGGATAGCCGCAATTTTGCCCGCGGCGGGCGTGCGTAAAACGCAGCCGTTACCGCCCGGGAGGCGCAAAATAGCACGTAAGTAAGACGCCCCCAGAAACGTCATTTTTCGGCCGTTTTCGGCCGAAATCGGCTGCGCCGGCGCTCCAAAAACGAGCGCTCTGCCCCGGCTAGAGGTCGGCGATCCTTTACCTAACTGTTGCGAAGGGCGGCGGGCGGATAGCGCAATTTTGCCCGCGGCGGGCGTGCGTAAAACGCAGCCGTTACCGCCCGGGAGGCGCAAAATAGCACGTAAGTAACGGACCCCCAGAAACGTCATTTTTCGGCCGTTTTCGGCCGAAATCGGCTGCGCCGGCGCTCCAAAAACGAGCGCTCTGCCCCGGCTAGAGGTCGGCGATCCTTTACCTAACTGTTGCGAAGGGCGGCGGGCGGATAGCCGCAATTTTGCCCGCGGCGGGCGTGCGTAAAACGCAGCCGTTACCGCCCGGGAGGCGCAAAATAGCACGTAAGTAACGGACGCCCCCAAAACGTCATTTTTCGGCCGTTTTCGGCCGAAATCGGCTGCGCCGGCGCTCCAAAAACGAGCGCTCTGCCCCGGCTAGAGGTCGGCGATCCTTTACCTAACTGTTGCGAAGGGCGGCGGGCGGATAGCCGCAATTTTGCCCGCGCGGGCGTGCGTAAAACGCAGCCGTTACCGCCCGGGAGGCGCAAAATAGCACGTAAGTAACGGACGCCCCCAAACGTCATTTTTCGGCCGTTTTCGGCCGAAATCGGCTGCGCCGGCGCTCCAAAAACGAGCGCTCTGCCCCGGCTAGAGGTCGGCGATCCTTTACCTAACTGTTGCGAAGGGCGGCGGGCGGATAGCCGCAATTTTGCCCGCGGCGGCGTGCGTAAAACGCAGCCGTTACCGCCCGGGAGGCGCAAAATAGCACGTAAGTAACGGACGCCCCCAAAAACGTCATTTTTCGGCCGTTTTCGGCCGAAATCGGCTGCGCCGGCGCTCCAAAAACGAGCGCTCTGCCCCGGCTAGAGGTCGGCGATCCTTTACCTAACTGTTGCGAAGGGCGGCGGGCGATAGCCGCAATTTTGCCCGCGGGGCGTGCGTAAAACGCAGCCGTTACCGCCCGGAGGCGCAAAATAGCACGTAAGTAACGGACGCCCCAGAAACGTCATTTTTCGGCCGTTTTCGGCCGAAATCGGCTGCGCCGGCGCTCCAAAAACGAGCGCTCTGCCCCGGCTAGAGGTCGGCGATCCTTTACCTAACTGTTGCGAAGGGCGGCGGGCGGATAGCCGCAATTTTGCCCGCGGCGGGCGTGCGTAAAACGCAGCCGTTACCGCCCGGGAGGCGCAAAATAGCACGTAAGTAACGGACGCCCCCAGAAACGTCATTTTTCGGCCGTTTTCGGCCGAAATCGGCTGCGCCGGCGCTCCAAAAACGAGCGCTCTGCCCCGGCTAGAGGTCGGCGATCCTTTACCTAACTGTTGCGAAGGGCGGCGGGCGGATAGCCGCAATTTTGCCCGCGGGGCGTGCGTAAAACGCAGCCGTTACCGCCCGGAGGCGCAAAATAGCACGTAAGTAACGGACGCCCCCAGAAACGTCATTTTTCGGCCGTTTTCGGCCGAAATCGGCTGCGCCGGCGCTCCAAAAACGAGCGCTCTGCCCCGGCTAGAGGTCGGCGATCCTTTACCTAACTGTTGCGAAGGGCGGCGGGCGGATAGCCGCAATTTTGCCGCGGCGGGCGTGCGTAAAACGCAGCCGTTACGCCCGGGAGGCGCAAAATAGCACGTAAGTAACGGACGCCCCCAAAAACGTCATTTTTCGGCCGTTTTCGGCCGAAATCGGCTGCGCCGGCGCTCCAAAAACGAGCGCTCTGCCCGGCTAGAGGTCGGCGATCCTTTACCTAACTGTTGCGAAGGGCGGCGGGCGGATAGCCGCAATTTTGCCCGCGGCGGGCGTGCGTAAAACGCAGCCGTTACCGCCCGGGAGGCGCAAAATAGCACGTAAGTAAACGCCCCCAGAAACGTCATTTTTCGGCCGTTTTCGGCCGAAATCGGCTGCGCCGGCGCTCCAAAAACGAGCGCTCTGCCCCGGCTAGAGGTCGGCGATCCTTTACCTAACTGTTGCGAAGGGCGGCGGGCGGATAGCCGCAATTTTGCCCGCGGCGGGCGTGCGTAAAACGCAGCCGTTACCGCCCGGGAGGCGCAAAATAGCACGTAAGTAACGGACGCCCCCAAAAACGTCATTTTTCGGCCGTTTTCGGCCGAAATCGGCTGCGCCGGCGCTCCAAAAACGAGCGCTCTGCCCCGGCTAGAGGTCGGCGCTTTACCTAACTGTTGCGAAGGGCGGCGCGGATAGCCGCAATTTTGCCCGCGGGCGTGCGTAAAACGCAGCCGTTACCGCCCGGGAGGCGCAAAATAGCACGTAAGTAACGGACGCCCCCAGAAACGTCATTTTTCGGCCGTTTTCGGCCGAAATCGGCTGCGCCGGCGCCCAAAAACGAGCGCTCTGCCCCGGCTAGAGGTCGGCGATCCTTTACCTAACTGTTGCGAAGGGCGGCGGCGGATAGCCGCAATTTTGCCCGCGGCGGGCGTGCGTAAAACGCAGCCGTTACCGCCCGGGAGGCGCAAAATAGCACGTAAGTAACGGACGCCCCCAAAACGTCATTTTTCGGCCGTTTTCGGCCGAAATCGGCTGCGCCGGCGCTCCAAAAACGAGCGCTCTGCCCCGGCTAGAGGTCGGCGATCCTTTACCTAACTGTTGCGAAGGCGGCGGGCGGATAGCCGCAATTTTGCCGCGGGCGTGCGTAAAACGCAGCCGTTACCGCCCGGGAGGCGCAAAATAGCACGTAAGTAACGGACGCCCCCAGAAACGTCATTTTTCGGCCGTTTTCGGCCGAAATCGGCTGCGCCGGCGCTCCAAAAACGAGCGCTCTGCCCGGCTAGAGGTCGGCGATCCTTTACCTAACTGTTGCGAAGGGCGGCGGGCGGATAGCCGCAATTTTGCCCGGCGGGCGTGCGTAAAACGCAGCCGTTACCGCCCGGGAGGCGCAAAATAGCACGTAAGTAACGGACGCCCCCAGAAACGTCATTTTTCGGCCGTTTTCGGCCGAAATCGGCTGCGCCGGCGCTCCAAAAACGAGCGCTCTGCCCCGGCTAGAGGTCGGCGATCCTTTACCTAACTGTTGCGAAGGGCGGCGGGCGATAGCCGCAATTTTGCCCGCGGGGGCGTGCGTAAAACGCAGCCGTTACCGCCCGGGAGGCGCAAAATAGCACGTAAGTAACGGACGCCCCCAGAAACGTCATTTTTCGGCCGTTTTCGGCCGAAATCGGCTGCGCCGGCGCTCCAAAAACGAGCGCTCTGCCCGGCTAGAGGTCGATCCTTTACCTAACTGTTGCGAAGGCGGCGGATAGCCGCAATTTTGCCCGCGGCGGCGTGCGTAAAACGCAGCCGTTACCGCCCGGGAGGCGCAAAATAGCACGTAAGTAACGGACGCCCCCAGAAACGTCATTTTTCGGCCGTTTTCGGCCGAAATCGGCTGCGCCGGCGCTCCAAAAACGAGCGCTCTGCCCGGCTAGAGGTCGGCGATCCTTTACCTAACTGTTGCGAAGGCGGGCGGATAGCCGCAATTTTGCCCGCGGCGGGCGTGCGTAAAACGCAGCCGTTACCGCCCGGGAGGCGCAAAATAGCACGGTAAATCGCGTCTGCCGGCCGAAATCGCTCCAAAAACGAGCGCTCTGCCCCGGCTAGAGGTCGGCGATCCTTTACCTAACTGTTGCGAAGGGCGGCGGCGGATAGCCGCAATTTTGCCCGCGGCGGGCGTGCGTAAAACGCAGCCGTTACCGCCCGGGAGGCGCAAAATAGCACGTAAGTAACGGACGCCCCAAAAACGTCATTTTTCGGCCGTTTTCGGCCGAAATCGGCTGCGCCGGCGCTCCAAAAACGAGCGCTCTGCCCCGGCTAGAGGTCGGCGATCCTTTACCTAACTGTTGCGAAGGGCGGCGGGCGGATAGCCGCAATTTTGCCCGCGGCGGGCGTGCGTAAAACGCAGCCGTTACCGCCCGGGAGGCGCAAAATAGCACGTAAGTAACGGACCCCCAAAAACGTCATTTTTCGGCCGTTTTCGGCCGAAATCGGCTGCGCCGGCGCTCCAAAAACGAGCGCTCTGCCCCGGCTAGAGGTCGGCGATCCTTTACCTAACTGTTGCGAAGGCGCGCGGCGGATAGCCGCAATTTTGCCCGCGGCGGGCGTGCGTAAAACGCAGCCGTTACCGCCCGGGAGGCGCAAAATAGCACGTAAGTAACGGACGCCCCCAAAACGTCATTTTTCGGCCGTTTTCGGCCGAAATCGGCTGCGCCGGCGCTCCAAAAACGAGCGCTCTGCCCCGGCTAGAGGTCGGCGATCCTTTACCTAACTGTTGCGAAGGGCGGCGGCGGATAGCCGCAATTTTGCCCCGCGGGCGTGCGTAAAACGCAGCCGTTACCGCCCGGGAGGCGCAAAATAGCACGTAAGTAACGGACCCCCAGAAACGTCATTTTTCGGCCGTTTTCGGCCGAAATCGGCTGCGCCGGCGCTCCAAAAACGAGCGCTCTGCCCCGGCTAGAGGTCGGCGATCCTTTACCTAACTGTTGCGAAGGCGGCGGGCGGATAGCCGCAATTTTGCCCGCGCGGGCGTGCGTAAAACGCAGCCGTTACCGCCCGGGAGGCGCAAAATAGCACGTAAGTAACGGACGCCCCCAGAAACGTCATTTTTCGGCCGTTTTCGGCCGAAATCGGCTGCGCCGGCGCTCCAAAAACGAGCGCTCTGCCCCGGCTAGAGGTCGGCGATCCTTTACCTAACTGTTGCGAAGGGCGGCGGCGGATAGCCGCAATTTTGCCCGCGGGGGCGTGCAAAACGCAGCGTTACCGCCCGGGAGGCGCAAAATAGCACGTAAGTAACGGACGCCCCAAAAACGTCATTTTTCGGCCGTTTTCGGCCGAAATCGGCTGCGCCGGCGCTCCAAAAACGAGCGCTCTGCCCCGGCTAGAGTCGGCGATCCTTTACCTAACTGTTGCGAAGGGCGGCGGGCGATAGCCGCAATTTTGCCCGCGCGCGGGGCGTGCGTAAAACGCAGCCGTTACCGCCCGGGAGGCGCAAAATAGCACGTAAGTAACGGACGCCCCCAGAAACGTCATTTTTCGGCCGTTTTCGGCCGAAATCGGCTGCGCCGGCCTCCAAAAACGAGCGCTCTGCCCCGGCTAGAGGTCGGCGATCCTTTACCTAACTGTTGCGAAGGGCGGCGGCGGATAGCCGCAATTTTGCCCGCGGCGGGCGTGCGTAAAACGCAGCCGTTACCGCCCGGGAGGCGCAAAATAGCACGTAAGTAACGGACGCCCCCAGAAACGTCATTTTTCGGCCGTTTTCGGCCGAAATCGGCTGCGCCGGCGCTCCAAAAACGGCGCTCTGCCCCGGCTAGAGGTCGGCGATCCTTTACCTAACTGTTGCGAAGGGCGGCGGGCGGATAGCCGCAATTTTGCCCGCGCGGCGTGCGTAAAACGCAGCCGTTACCGCCCGGGAGGCGCAAAATAGCACGTAAGTAACGGACGCCCCAGAAACG
The DNA here is from genome assembly GCA_900893395.1 of Euglena gracilis. Taxonomy (NCBI): domain Eukaryota; phylum Euglenozoa; class Euglenophyceae; order Euglenales; family Euglenaceae; genus Euglena; species Euglena gracilis. The sequence goes on from CAAHFI010142088.1 coordinate 11,640, forward strand.
TCATTTTTCGGCCGTTTTCGGCCGAAATCGGCTGCGCCGGCGCTCCAAAAACGAGCGCTCTGCCCCGGCTAGAGGTCGGCGATCCTTTACCTAACTGTTGCGAAGGGCGGCGGGCGGATAGCCGCAATTTTGCCCGCGGCGGGCGTGCGTAAAACGCAGCCGTTACCGCCCGGGAGGCGCAAAATAGCACGTAAGTAACGGACGCCCCCAGAAACGTCATTTTTCGGCCGTTTTCGGCCGAAATCGGCTGCGCCGGCGCTCCAAAAACGAGCGCTCTGCCCCGGCTAGAGGTCGGCGATCCTTTACCTAACTGTTGCGAAGGGCGGCGGGCGGATAGCCGCAATTTTGCCCGCGGCGGCGTGCGTAAAACGCAGCCGTTACCCCGGGAGGCGCAAAATAGCACGTAAGTAACGGACGCCCCCAGAAACGTCATTTTTCGGCCGTTTTCGGCCGAAATCGGCTGCGCCGGCGCTCCAAAAACGAGCGCTCTGCCCCGGCTAGAGGTCGGCGATCCTTTACCTAACTGTTGCGAAGGGCGGCGGGCGGATAGCCGCAATTTTGCGCGGGCGTGCGTAAAACGCAGCCGTTACCGCCCGGGAGGCGCAAAATAGCACGTAAGTAACGGACGCCCCCAGAAAACGTCATTTTTCGGCCGTTTTCGGCCGAAATCGGCTGCGCCGGCGCTCCAAAAACGAGCGCTCTGCCCCGGCTAGAGGTCGGCGATCCTTTACCTAACTGTTGCGAAGGGCGGCGGGCGGATAGCCGCAATTTTGCCCGCGGCGGCGTGCGTAAAACGCAGCCGTTACCGCCCGGGAGGCGCAAAATAGCACGTAAGTAACGGACGCCCCAGAAACGTCATTTTTCGGCCGTTTTCGGCCGAAATCGGCTGCGCCGGCGCTCCAAAAACGAGCGCTCTGCCCCGGCTAGAGGTCGGCGATCCTTTACCTAACTGTTGCGAAGCAGGCGGGCGGATAGCCGCAATTTTGCCCGCGGGGGCGTGCGTAAAACGCAGCCGTTACCGCCCGGGAGGCGCAAAATAGCACGTAAGTAACGGACGCCCCCAGAAACGTCATTTTTCGGCCGTTTTCGGCCGAAATCGGCTGCGCCGGCGCTCCAAAAACGAGCGCTCTGCCCCGGCTAGAGGTCGGCGATCCTTTACCTAACTGTTGCGAAGGGCGGGGCGGATAGCCGCAATTTTGCCCGGCGGGCGTGCGTAAAACGCAGCCGTTACCGCCCGGGAGGCGCAAAATAGCACGTAAGTAACGGACGCCCCCAGAAACGTCATTTTTCGGCCGTTTTCGGCCGAAATCGGCTGCGCCGGCGCTCCAAAAACGAGCGCTCTGCCCCGGCTAGAGGTCGGCGATCCTTTACCTAACTGTTGCGAAGGGCGGCGGGCGGATAGCCGCAATTTTGCCCGCGGCGGGCGTGCGTAAAACGCAGCCGTTACCGCCCGGGAGGCGCAAAATAGCACGTAAGTAACGGACGCCCCCAAAACGTCATTTTTCGGCCGTTTTCGGCCGAAATCGGCTGCGCCGGCGCTCCAAAAACGGCGCTCTGCCCCGGCTAGAGGTCGGCGATCCTTTACCTAACTGTTGCGAAGGGCGGCGGGCGGATAGCCGCAATTTTGCCCGCGGCGGGCGTGCGTAAAACGCAGCCGTTACCGCCCGGGAGGCGCAAAATAGCACGTAAGTAACGGACCCCCAAACGTCATTTTTCGGCCGTTTTCGGCCGAAATCGGCTGCGCCGGCGCTCCAAAAACGAGCGCTCTGCCCCGGCTAGAGGTCGGCGATCCTTTACCTAACTGTTGCGAAGGGCGGCGGGCGGATAGCCGCAATTTTGCCCGCGGCGGGCGTGCGTAAAACGCAGCCGTTACCGCCCGGGGGCGCAAAATAGCACGTAAGTAACGGACGCCCCCAGAAACGTCTTTTTCGGCCGTTTTCGGCCGAAATCGGCTGCGCCGGCGCTCCAAAAACGAGCGCTCTGCCCCGGCTAGAGGTCGGCGATCCTTTACCTAACTGTTGCGAAGGGCGGCGGGCGGATAGCCGCAATTTTGCCCGCGGCGGGCGTGCGTAAAACGCAGCCGTTACCGCCCGGGAGGCGCAAAATAGCACGTAAGTAACGGACGCCCCCAAAACGTCATTTTTCGGCCGTTTTCGGCCGAAATCGGCTGCGCCGGCGCTCCAAAAACGAGCGCTCTGCCCCGGCTAGAGGTCGGCGATCCTTTACCTAACTGTTGCGAAGGGCGGCGGGCGATAGCCGCAATTTTGCCCGCGGCGGGCGTGCGTAAAACGCAGCCGTTACGCCCGGAGGCGCAAAATAGCACGTAAGTAACGGACCCCCAAAACGTCATTTTTCGGCCGTTTTCGGCCGAAATCGGCTGCGCCGGCGCTCCAAAAACGAGCGCTCTGCCCCGGCTAGAGGTCGGCGATCCTTTACCTAACTGTTGCGAAGGGCGGCGGGCGGATAGCCGCAATTTTGCCCGCGGCGGGCGTGCGTAAAACGCAGCCGTTACCGCCCGGAGGCGCAAAATAGCACGTAAGTAACGGACGCCCCCAAACGTCATTTTTCGGCCGTTTTCGGCCGAAATCGGCTGCGCCGGCGCTCCAAAAACGAGCGCTCTGCCCCGGCTAGAGGTCGGCGATCCTTTACCTAACTGTTGCGAAGGCGGCGGGCGGATACCGCAATTTTGCCGCGGGGGCGTGCGTAAAACGCAGCCGTTACCGCCCGGGAGGCGCAAAATAGCACGTAAGTAACGGACCCCCCAGAAACGTCATTTTTCGGCCTTTTCGGCCGAAATCGGCTGCGCCGGCGCTCCAAAAACGAGCGCTCTGCCCCGGCTAGAGGTCGGCGATCCTTTACCTAACTGTTGCGAAGGCGGCGGCGGATAGCCGCAATTTTGCCCGCGCGGGCGTGCGTAAAACGCAGCCGTTACCGCCCGGGAGGCGCAAAAATAGCACGTAAGTAACGGACCCCAGAAACGTCATTTTTCGGCCGTTTTCGGCCGAAATCGGCTGCGCCGGCGCTCCAAAAACGAGCGCTCTGCCCCGGCTAGAGGTCGGCGATCCTTTACCTAACTGTTGCGAAGGGCGGGCGGATAGCCGCAATTTTGCCCGCGGCGGGCGTGCGTAAAACGCAGCCGTTACCGCCCGGAGGCGCAAAATAGCACGTAAGTAACGGACGCCCCCAAAACGTCATTTTTCGGCCGTTTTCGGCCGAAATCGGCTGCGCCGGCGCTCCAAAAACGAGCGCTCTGCCCCGGCTAGAGGTCGGCGATCCTTTACCTAACTTTGCGAAGGGCGGCGGCGGATAGCCGCAATTTTGCCCGGCGGGCGTGCGTAAAACGCAGCCGTTACCGCCCGGGAGGCGCAAAATAGCACGTAAGTAACGGACGCCCCCAAACGTCATTTTTTCGGCCGTTTTCGGCCGAAATCGGCTGCGCCGGCGCTCCAAAAACGAGCGCTCTCCCCGGCTAGAGGTCGGCGATCCTTTACCTAACTGTTGCGAAGGGCGGCGGGCGGATAGCCGCAATTTTGCCCGCGGCGTGCGTAAAACGCAGCCGTTACCGCCCGGGAGGCGCAAAATAGCACGTAAGTAACGGACGCCCCCAGAAACGTCATTTTTCGGCCGTTTTCGGCCGAAATCGGCTGCGCCGGCGCTCCAAAAACGAGCGCTCTGCCCCGGCTAGAGGTCGGCGATCCTTTACCTAACTGTTGCGAAGGGCGGCGGGCGGATAGCCGCAATTTTGCCCGCGGCGGGCGTGCGTAAAACGCAGCCGTTACCGCCCGGGAGGCGCAAAATAGCACGTAAGTAACGGACCCCCAGAAACGTCATTTTTCGGCCGTTTTCGGCCGAAATCGGCTGCGCCGGCGCTCCAAAAACGAGCGCTCTGCCCCGGCTAGAGGTCGGCGATCCTTTACCTAACTGTTGCGAAGGGCGGCGGGCGGATAGCCGCAATTTTGCCCGCGGCGGGCGTGCGTAAAACGCAGCCGTTACCGCCCGGGAGGCGCAAAATAGCACGTAAGTAACGGACGCCCCAGAAACGTCATTTTTCGGCCGTTTTCGGCCGAAATCGGCTGCGCCGGCGCTCCAAAAACGAGCGCTCTGCCCCGGCTAGAGGTCGGCGATCCTTTACCTAACTGTTGCGAAGGGCGGCGGGCGGATAGCCGCAATTTTGCCCGCGCGGGCGTGCGTAAAACGCAGCCGTTACCGCCCGGGAGGCGCAAAATAGCACGTAAGTAACGGACGCCCCAGAAACGTCATTTTTCGGCCGTTTTCGGCCGAAATCGGCTGCGCCGGCGCTCCAAAAACGAGCGCTCTGCCCCGGCTAGAGGTCGGCGATCCTTTACCTAACTGTTGCGAAGGGCGGGCGGATAGCCGCAATTTTGCCCGCGGCGGCGTGCGTAAAACGCAGCCGTTACCGCCCGGGAGGCGCAAAATAGCACGTAAGTAACGGACGCCCCAAACGTCATTTTTCGGCCGTTTTCGGCCGAAATCGGCTGCGCCGGCGCTCCAAAAACGAGCGCTCTGCCCCGGCTAGAGGTCGGCGATCCTTTACCTAACTGTTGCGAAGGGCGGCGGGCGGATAGCCGCAATTTTGCCCGCGGGCGGCGTGCAAAACGCAGCCGTTACCGCCCGGAGGCGCAAAATAGCACGTAAGTAACGGACGCCCCCAAAACGTCATTTTTCGGCCGTTTTCGGCCGAAATCGGCTGCGCCGGCGCTCCAAAAACGAGCGCTCTGCCCCGGCTAGAGGTCGGCGATCCTTTACCTAACTGTTGCGAAGGGCGGCGGGCGGATAGCCGCAATTTTGCCCGCGGCGGCGTGCGTAAAACGCAGCCGTTACCGCCCGGGAGGCGCAAAATAGCACGTAAGTAACGGACGCCCCCAAAACGTCATTTTTCGGCCGTTTTCGGCCGAAATCGGCTGCGCCGGCGCCCAAAAACGAGCGCTCTGCCCCGGCTAGAGGTCGGCGATCCTTTACCTAACTGTTGCGAAGGGCGGCGGGCGGATAGCCGCAATTTTGCCCGCGGCGGGCGTGCGTAAAACGCAGCCGTTACCGCCCGGGAGGCGCAAAATAGCACGTAAGTAACGGACGCCCCCAGAAACGTCATTTTTCGGCCGTTTTCGGCCGAAATCGGCTGCGCCGGCGCTCCAAAAACGAGCCTCTGCCCCGGCTAGAGGTCGGCGATCCTTTACCTAACTGTTGCGAAGGCGGCGGCGGATAGCCGCAATTTTGCCCGCGGCGTGGCGTAAAACGCAGCCGTTACCGCCCGGGAGGCGCAAAATAGCACGTAAGTAACGGACGCCCCCAGAAACGTCATTTTTCGGCCGTTTTCGGCCGAAATCGGCTGCGCCGGCGCTCCAAAAACGAGCGCTCTGCCCCGGCTAGAGGTCGGCGATCCTTTACCTAACTGTTGCGAAGGGCGGCGGGCGGATAGCCGCAATTTTGCCCGCGCGGGCGTGCGTAAAACGCAGCCGTTACCGCCCGGGAGGCGCAAAATAGCACGTAAGTAACGGACGCCCCAAACGTCATTTTCGGCCGTTTTCGGCCGAAATCGGCTGCGCCGGCGCTCCAAAAACGAGCGCTCTCCCCGGCTAGAGGTCGGCGATCCTTTACCTAACTGTTGCGAAGGGCGGCGGCGGATAGCCGCAATTTTGCCCGCGGCGGGCGTGCGTAAAACGCAGCCGTTACCGCCCGGGAGGCGCAAAATAGCACGTAAGTAACGGACGCCCCCAGAAACGTCATTTTTCGGCCGTTTTCGGCCGAAATCGGCTGCGCCGGCGCTCCAAAAACGAGCGCTCTGCCCCGGCTAGAGGTCGGCTCCTTTACCTAACTGTTGCGAAGGCGGCGGGCGGATAGCCGCAATTTTGCCCGCGGCGGCGTGCGTAAAACGCAGCCGTTACCGCCCGGGAGGCGCAAAATAGCACGTAAGTAACGGACGCCCCAGAAACGTCATTTTTCGGCCGTTTCGGCCGAAATCGGCTGCGCCGGCGCTCCAAAAACGAGCGCTCTGCCCCGGCTAGAGTCGGCGATCCTTTACCTAACTGTTGCGAAGGGCGGCGGCGGATAGCCGCAATTTTGCCCGCGGCGGGCGTGCGTAAAACGCAGCCGTTACCGCCCGGGAGGCGCAAAATAGCACGTAAGTAACGACGCCCCCAGAAACGTCATTTTTCGGCCGTTTTCGGCCGAAATCGGCTGCGCCGGCGCTCCAAAAACGAGCGCTCTGCCCCGGCTAGAGGTCGGCGATCCTTTACCTAACTGTTGCGAAGGGCGGCGGGCGGATAGCCGCAATTTTGCCCGCGCGCCGTGCGTGTAAAACGCAGCCTTACCGCCCGGGAGGCGCAAAATAGCACGTAAGTAACGGACGCCCCAGAAACGTCATTTTTCGGCCGTTTTCGGCCGAAATCGGCTGCGCCGGCGCTCCAAAAACGAGCGCTCGCCCCGGCTAGAGGTCGGCGATCCTTTACCTAACTGTTGCGAAGGGCGGCGGGCGGATAGCCGCAATTTTGCCGCGGCGGGCGTGCGTAAAACGCAGCCGTTACCG
>CAAHFI010142425.1:0-13172 GCA_900893395.1 Euglena gracilis
AACGAGCGCTCTCGCCCGCTAGAGTCGGCGATCCTTTACCTAACTGTTGCGAAGGGCGGCGGGGACAGGCGCATTTTTGCCGCGCGGGCGTGCGTAAAACGCAGCAGTTACCGCCCGGGAGGCGCAAAATAGCACTTGGTGACGGACGCCCCAAAAACGGCATTTTCGCCATTTTCGGCCGAAATCGGCTGCGTCGGCCCTCCAAAAACGAGCGCTTGCCCGGGCTAGAGGTCGGCGATCCTTTACCTAACTGTTGCGAAGGGCGGCGGTGGACAGGCATTTTTGCCCGCGGCGGCGTGCGTAAAACGCAGCAGTTACCGCCCGGGAGGCGCAAAATAGCACGTTGGTGACGGACCCCCAAAAACGGCATTTTTTCCCGCCATTTTCGGCCGAAATCGGCTGCGTCGGCCCTCCAAAAACGAGCGCTCTGCCCCGGCTAGAGGTCGGCGATCCTTTACCTAACTGCGAAGGGCGGCGGGTGGACAGGCGCATTTTGCCCGCGGCGGCGTGCGTAAAACGCAGCAGTTACCGCCCGGGAGGCGCAAAATAGCACGTTGGTGACGGACGCCCAAAAAACGGCATTTTTTCCGCCATTTTCGGCCGAAAATCGGCTGCGTCGGCCTCCAAAAACGAGCGCTCTGCCCCGGCTAGAGGTCGGCGATCCTTTACCTAACTGTTGCGAAGGGCGGCGGTGGACAGGCGCATTTTTGCCCGCGGCGGGCGTGCGTAAAAACGCAGCAGTTACCGCCCGGGAGGCGCAAAATAGCACGTTGGTACGGACGCCCCAAAAACGCATTTTTCCGCCATTTTCGGCCGAAATCGGCTGCGTCGGCCCCAAAAACGAGCGCTCTGCCCGGCTAGAGGTCGGCGATCCTTTACCTAACTGTTGCGAAGGCGGCGGGTGGACAGGCGCATTTTTGCCCGCGGCGGGCGTGCGTAAAACGCAGCAGTTACCGCCCGGGAGGCGCAAAATAGCACGTTGGTAACGGACGCCCCCAAAAACGGCATTTTTCCGCCATTTTCGGCCGAAATCGGCTGCGTCGGCCCTCCAAAAACGAGCGCTCTGCCCGGCTAGAGGTCGGCGATCCTTTACCTAACTGTTGCGAAGGCGGCGGGTGGACAGGCGCATTTTTGCCCGCGGCGGGCGTGCGTAAAACGCAGCAGTTACCGCCCGGGAGGCGCAAAATAGCACGTTGGTGACGGACGCCCCCAAAAACGGCATTTTTCCGCCATTTCGGCCGAAATCGGCTGCGTCGGCCCCAAAAACGAGCGCTCTGCCCCGGCTAGAGGTCGGCGATCCTTTACCTAACTGTTGCGAAGGCGGCGGGTGGACAGCGCATTTTTGCCCGCGCGGGCGTGCGTAAAACGCAGCAGTTACCGCCCGGGAGGCGCAAAATAGCACGTTGGTGACGGACGCCCCAAAAACGGCATTTTTCCGCCATTTTCGGCCGAAATCGGCTGCGTCGGCCCAAAAACGAGCGCTCTGCCCGGCTAGAGGTCGGCGATCCTTTACCTAACTGTTGCGAAGGGCGGCGGGGTGGACAGGCGCATTTTTGCCCCGGCGGGCGTGCGTAAAACGCAGCAGTTACCGCCCGGGAGGCGCAAAATAGCACGTTGGTAACGGACGCCCCAAAAACGGCATTTTTCCGCCATTTTCGGCCGAAATCGGCTGCGTCGGCCCTCCAAAAACGAGCGCTCTGCCCCGGCTAGAGGTCGGCGATCCTTTACCTAACTGTTGCGAAGGGCGGCGGGTGGACAGGCGCATTTTTGCCCGCGGCGGGCGTGCGTAAAACGCAGCAGTTACCGCCCGGGAGGCGCAAAATAGCACGTTGGTACGGACGCCCCAAAAACGGCATTTTCCGCCATTTTCGGCCGAAATCGGCTGCGTCGGCCCTCCAAAAACGAGCGCTCTGCCCGGCTAGAGGTCGGCGATCCTTTACCTAACTGTTGCGAAGGGCGGCGGTGGACAGCGCATTTTGCCCGCGGCGGGCGTGCGTAAAACGCAGCAGTTACCGCCCGGGAGGCGCAAAATAGCACGTTGGTAACGGACGCCCCAAAAACGGCATTTTTCCGCCATTTCGGCCGAAATCGGCTGCGTCGGCCCTCCAAAAACGAGCGCTCTGCCCCGGCTAGAGGTCGGCGATCCTTTACCTAACTGTTGCGAAGGGCGCGGTGGACAGGCGCATTTTTGCCCGCGGCGGCGTGCGTAAAACGCAGCAGTTACCGCCCGGGAGGCGCAAAATAGCACGTTGGTACGGACGCCCCAAAAACGGCATTTTTCCGCCATTTTCGGCCGAAATCGGCTGCGTCGGCCCTCCAAAAACGAGCGCTCTGCCCGGCTAGAGGTCGGCGATCCTTTACCTAACTGTTGCGAAGGGCGGCGGGTGGACAGGCGCATTTTGCCCGCGGCGGGCGTGCGTAAACGCAGCAGTTACCGCCCGGAGGCGCAAAATAGCACGTTGGTGACGGACGCCCCCAAAAACGGCATTTTTCCGCCATTTTCGGCCGAAATCGGCTGCGTCGGCCCTCCAAAAACGAGCGCTCTGCCCCGGCTAGAGTCGGCGATCCTTTACCTAACTGTTGCGAAGGGCGGCGGGTGGACAGGCGCATTTTGCCCGCGGGGCGTGCGTAAAACGCAGCAGTTACCGCCCGGGAGGCGCAAAATAGCACGTTGGTACGGACGCCCCAAAAACGGCATTTTCCGCCATTTCGGCCGAAATCGGCTGCGTCGGCCCTCCAAAAACGAGCGCTCTGCCCCGGCTAGAGGTCGGCGATCCTTTACCTAACTGTTGCGAAGGCGGCGGGTGGACAGGCGCATTTTGCCCGCGGCGGGCGTGCGTAAAACGCAGCAGTTACCGCCCGGGAGGCGCAAAATAGCACGTTGGTGACGGACGCCCCCAAAAACGGCATTTTTCCGCCATTTTCGGCCGAAATCGGCTGCGTCGGCCCTCCAAAAACGAGCGCTCTGCCCCGGCTAGAGGTCGGCGATCCTTTACCTAACTGTTGCGAAGGGCGGCGGTGGACAGGCGCATTTTTGCCCGCGGCGGGCGTGCGTAAAACGCAGCAGTTACCGCCCGGGAGGCGCAAAATAGCACGTTGGTACGGACGCCCCAAAAACGGCATTTTTCCGCCATTTTCGGCCGAAATCGGCTGCGTCGGCCCTCCAAAAACGAGCGCTCTGCCCCGGCTAGAGGTCGGCGATCCTTTACCTAACTGTTGCGAAGGGCCGGGTGGACAGGCGCATTTTTGCCCGCGGCGGGCGTGCGTAAAACGCAGCAGTTACCGCCCGGGAGGCGCAAAATAGCACGTTGGTACGGACGCCCCCAAAAACGGCATTTTTCCGCCATTTTCGGCCGAAATCGGCTGCGTCGGCCCTCCAAAACGAGCGCTCTGCCCCGGCTAGAGGTCGGCGATCCTTTACCTAACTGTTGCGAAGGGCGGTGGACAGGCGCATTTTGCCCGGCGGGCGTGCGTAAAACGCAGCAGTTACCGCCCGGGAGGCGCAAAATAGCACGTTGGTGACGGACGCCCCCAAAACGGCATTTTCCGCCATTTTCGGCCGAAATCGGCTGCGTCGGCCCTCCAAAAACGAGCGCTCTGCCCCGGCTAGAGGTCGGCGATCCTTTACCTAACTGTTGCGAAGGGCGGCGGGTGGACAGGCGCATTTTTGCCCGCGCGGGCGTGCGTAAAACGCAGCAGTTACCGCCCGGGAGGCGCAAAATAGCACGTTGGTGACGGACGCCCCAAAAACGGCATTTTTCCGCCATTTCGGCCGAAATCGGCTGCGTCGGCCCTCCAAAAACGAGCGCTCTGCCCCGGCTAGAGGTCGGCGATCCTTTACCTAACTGTTGCGAAGGCGGCGGGTGGACAGGCGCATTTTGCCCGCGGCGGGCGTGCGTAAAACGCAGCAGTTACCGCCCGGGAGGCAAAATAGCACGTTGGTACGGACGCCCCAAAAACGGCATTTTCCGCCATTTCGGCCGAAATCGGCTGCGTCGGCCCTCAAAAACGAGCGCTCTGCCGGCTAGAGGTCGGCGATCCTTTACCTAACTGTTGCGAAGGCGGCGGACAGGCGCATTTTTGCCCGCGGCGGGCGTGCGTAAAACGCAGCAGTTACCGCCCGGGAGGCGCAAAATAGCACGTTGGTACGGACGCCCCAAAAACGGCATTTTCCGCCATTTTCGGCCGAAATCGGCTGCGTCGGCCCTCCAAAAACGAGCGCTCTGCCCGGCTAGAGGTCGGCGATCCTTTACCTAACTGTTGCGAAGGGCGGCGGGTGGACAGGCGCATTTTTGCCCGCGCGGGCGTGCGTAAAACGCAGCAGTTACCGCCCGGGAGGCGCAAAATAGCACGTTGGTGACGGACGCCCCAAAAACGGCATTTTTCCGCCATTTTCGGCCGAAATCGGCTGCGTCGGCCCTCCAAAAACGAGCGCTCTGCCCCGGCTAGAGGTCGGCGATCCTTTACCTAACTGTTGCGAAGGGCGGCGGGTGGACAGGCGCATTTTTGCCCGCGGCGGGCGTCGTAAAACGCAGCAGTTACCGCCCGGGAGGCGCAAAATAGCACGTTGGACGGACGCCCCCAAAAACGGCATTTTTCCCGCCATTTTCGGCCGAAATCGGCTGCGTCGGCCCTCCAAAAACGAGCGCTCTGCCCCGCTAGAGGTCGGCGATCCTTTACAACTGTTGCGAAGGCGGCGGGTGGACAGCGCATTTTGCCCGCGGCGGGCGTGCGTAAAACGCAGCAGTTACCGCCCGGGAGGCGCAAAATAGCACGTTGGTGACGGACGCCCAAAAACGGCATTTTTTCCGCCATTTTCGGCCGAAATCGGCTGCGTCGGCCCTCCAAAAACGAGCGCTGCCCCGGCTAGAGGTCGGCGATCCTTTACCTAACTGTTGCGAAGGGCGGCGGGTGGACAGGCGCATTTTTGCCCCGGGGGCGTGCGTAAAACGCAGCAGTTACCGCCCGGGAGGCGCAAAATAGCACGTTGGTACGGACGCCCCCAAAAACGGCATTTTCCGCCATTTTCGGCCGAAATCGGCTGCGTCGGCCTCCAAAAACGAGCGCTCTGCCCGGCTAGAGGTCGGCGATCCTTTACCTAACTTTGCGAAGGGCGGCGGGTGGCATTTTTTGCCCGCGGCGGGCGTGCGTAAAACGCAGCAGTTACCGCCCGGGAGGCGCAAAATAGCACGTTGGTAACGGACGCCCCCAAAAACGGCATTTTCCGCCATTTTCGGCCGAAATCGGCTGCGTCGGCCCTCCAAAAACGAGCGCTCTGCCCCGGCTAGAGGTCGGCGATCCTTTACCTAACTGTTGCGAAGGGCGGCGGGTGGACAGGCGCATTTTTGCCCGCGGCGGGCGTGCGTAAAACGCAGCAGTTACCGCCCGGGAGGCGCAAAATAGCACGTTGGTAACGGACGCCCCCAAAAACGGCATTTTTCCGCCATTTTCGGCCGAAATCGGCTGCGTCGGCCCTCCAAAAAGAGCGCTCTGCCCCGGCTAGAGGTCGGCGATCCTTTACCTAACTGTTGCGAAGGGCGGCGGGTGACAGGCGCATTTTGCCCGCGCGGGCGTGCGTAAAACGCAGCAGTTACCGCCCGGGAGGCGCAAAATAGCACGTTGGTGACGCCCCCAAAACGGCATTTTTCCGCCATTTTCCGGCCGAAATCGGCTGCGTCGGCCCCCAAAAACGAGCGCTCTGCCCGGCTAGAGGTCGGCGATCCTTTACCTAACTGTTGCGAAGGGCGGCGGGTGGACAGGCGCATTTTGCCCGCGGCGGGCGTGCGTAAAACGCAGCAGTTACCGCCCGGGAGGCGCAAAATAGCACGTTGGACGGACGCCCCAAAAACGGCATTTTCCGCCATTTTCGGCCGAAATCGGCTGCGTCGGCCCCCAAAAACGAGCGCTCTGCCCCGGCTAGAGGTCGGCGATCCTTTACCTAACTTGCGAAGGGCGGGTGGACAGGCGCATTTTTGCCGCGGCGGCGTGCGTAAAACGCAGCAGTTACCGCCCGGGAGGCGCAAAATAGCACGTTGGTGACGGACGCCCCCAAAACGGCATTTTCCGCCATTTTCGGCGAAATCGGCTGCGTCGGCCCTCCAAAAACGAGCGCTCTGCCCCGGCTAGAGGTCGGCGATCCTTTACCTAACTGTTGCGAAGGGCGGCGGGTGGACAGGCGCATTTTGCCCGCGGCGGGCGTGCGTAAAACGCAGCAGTTACCGCCCGGGAGGCGCAAAATAGCACGTTGGTTCGGACGCCCCAAAAACGGCATTTTTTCCCGCCATTTTCGGCCGAAATCGGCTGCGTCGGCCCTCCAAAAACGAGCGCTCTGCCCCGGCTAGAGGTCGGCGATCCTTTACCTAACTGTTGCGAAGGGCGGCGGGTGGACAGGCGCATTTTTGCCCGCGGCGGCGTGTAAAACGCAGCAGTTACCGCCCGGGAGGCGCAAAATAGCACGTTGGTGACGGACGCCCCAAAAACGGCATTTTTCCGCCATTTTCGGCCGAAATCGGCTGCGTCGGCCTCCAAAAACGAGCGCTCTGCCCGGCTAGAGGTCGGCGATCCTTTACCTAACTGTTGCGAAGGCGGCGGTGGACAGGCGCATTTTTGCCCGGCGGGCGTGCGTAAACGCAGTTACCGCCCGGGAGGCGCAAAATAGCACGTTGGTGACGCCCCAAAAACGGCATTTTTTTCCGCCATTTTCGGCCGAAATCGCTGCTCGGCCCTCCAAAAACGAGCGCTCTGCCCGGCTAAGAGGTCGGCGATCCTTACCTAACTGTTGCGAAGGGCGGCGGGGACAGGCGCATTTTGCCCGCGGCGGGCGTGCGTAAAACGCAGCAGTTACCGCCCGGGAGGCGCAAAATAGCACGTTGGTAACGGACGCCCCCAAAAACGGCATTTTTCCGCCATTTTCGGCCGAAATCGGCTGCGTCGGCCCTCCAAAAACGAGCGCTCTGCCCCGCTAGAGGTCGGCGATCCTTTACCTAACTGTGCGAAGGCGCGGCGGTGACAGGCGCATTTTTGCCCGCGGCGGGCGTGCGTAAAACGCAGCAGTTACCGCCCGGGAGGCGCAAAATAGCACGTTGGTGACGGACGCCCCCAAAAACGGCATTTTCCGCCATTTTCGGCCGAAAATCGGCTGCGTCGGCCCTCCAAAAACGAGCGCTCTGCCCCGGCTAGAGTCGGCGATCCTTTACCTAACTGTTGCGAAGGGCGGCGGGTGGACAGGCGCATTTTGCCCCGCGGGCGTGCGTAAAACGCAGCAGTTACCGCCCGGGAGGCGCAAAATAGCACGTTGGTGACGGACGCCCCCAAAAACGGCATTTTTCCGCCATTTTCGGCCGAAAATCGGCTGCGTCGGCCCTCCAAAAACGAGCGCTCTGCCCCGGCTAGAGGTCGGCGATTAAATTGGGAAGGGCATTGGAGGGCGGGGGGGGAAGGCGATTTTTTGGCGGCGGGGTGCGTAAACGCAGCAGTTAGCGCACTTGGGACGCCCCCAAAAACGGCATTTTTCCCATTTTCGGCCGAAATCGGCTGCGTCGGCCCTCCAAAAACGAGCGCTCTGCCCCGGCTAGAGTCGGCGATCCTTTACCTAACTGTTGCGAAGGGCGGCGGGTGGACAGGCGCATTTTTGCCCGCGGCGGGCTGCGTAAAACGCAGCAGTTACCGCCCGGGAGGCCAAAATAGCACGTTGGTACGGACGCCCCCAAAAACGGCATTTTTCCGCCATTTTCGGCCGAAATCGGCTGCGTCGGCCCTCCAAAAAACGAGCGCTCTGCCCGCGGCTAAGAGGTGGCGATCCTTTACCTATTGTGCGAGGGGGGGGGGGGTTTTTTTGGGCGGGGTGGTAAAACGCAGCAGTTACCGCCCACGTTTGGTACGGACGCCCCAAAAACGGCATTTTTCCGCCATTTCGGCCGAAATCGGCTGCGTCGGCCCTCCAAAAACGAGCGCTCTGCCCCGGCTAGAGGTCGGCGATCCTTTACCTAACTGTTGCGAAGGCGGCGGGACAGGCGCATTTTTGCCCGCGGCGGGCGTGCGTAAAACGCAGCAGTTACCGCCCGGGAGGCGCAAAATAGCACGTTGGTACGGACGCCCAAAAAAGGCATTTTCCCCATTTTCGGCCTCGGCTGCGTCGGCCTCCAAAAACGAGCGCTCTGCCCGGCTAGAGGTCGGCGATCCTTTACCTAACTGTTGCGAAGGCGGCGGGTGGACAGGCGCATTTTTGCCCGCGGCGGGCGTGCGTAAAACGCAGCAGTTACCGCCCGGGAGGCGCAAAATAGCACGTTGGTACGGACGCCCCAAAAACGGCATTTTCCGCCATTTTGGCCGAAATCGGCTGCGTCGGCCCTCCAAAAACGAGCGCTCTGCCCCGGCTAGAGCGGCGATCCTTTACCTAACTGTTGCGAAGGGCGGCGGGTGGACAGGCGCATTTTTGCCCGCGGCGGGCGTGCGTAAAACGCAGCAGTTACCGCCCGGGAGGCGCAAAATAGCACGTTGGTGACGGACGCCCCAAAAACGGCATTTTCCGCCATTTTCGGCCGAAATCGGCTGCGTCGGCCTCCAAAACGAGCGCTCTGCCCCGGCTAGAGGTCGGCGATCCTTTACCTAACTGTTGCGAAGGGCGGGGTGGACAGGCGCATTTTTGCCCGCGGCGGGCGTGCGTAAAACGCAGCAGTTACCGCCCGGGAGGCGCAAAATAGCACGTTGGTGACGGACGCCCCCAAAAACGGCATTTTTCCGCCATTTTCGGCCGAAATCGGCTGCGTCGCCCTCCAAAAACGAGCGCTCTGCCCGGCTAGAGGTCGGCGATCCTTTTACTAACTGTTGCGAAGGGCGGCGGTGGACAGGCGCATTTTGCCCGCGCGCGTGCGTAAAACGCAGCAGTTACCGCCCGGGAGGCGCAAAATAGCACGTTGGTGACGGACGCCCCAAAAAGGCATTTTCCGCCATTTTCGGCCGAAATCGGCTGCGTCGGCCCTCCAAAAACGAGCGCTCTGCCCCGGCTAGAGGTCGGCGATCCTTTACCTAACTGTTGCGAAGGGCGGGTGGACAGGCGCATTTTTGCCCGCGGCGGGCGTGCGTAAAACGCAGCAGTTACCGCCCGGGAGGCGCAAAATAGCACGTTGGTAGGACGCCCCCAAAACGGCATTTTTCCGCCATTTTCGGCCGAAATCGGCTGCGTCGGCCCTCCAAAAACGACGCTCTGCCCCGGCTAGAGGTCGGCGATCCTTTACCTAACTGTTGCGAAGGCGGCGGTGGACAGGCGCATTTTTGCCCGCGGCGGCGTGCGTAAAACGCAGCAGTTACCGCCCGGGAGGCGCAAAATAGCACGTTGGTAACGGACGCCCCAGAAAACGGCATTTTTCCGCCATTTTCGGCCGAAATCGGCTGCGTCGGCCCTCCAAAAACAGCGCTCTGCCCCCGGCTAGAGGTCGGCGATCCTTTACCTAACTGTTGCGAAGGGCGGCGGTGGACAGGCGCATTTTTGCCCGCGGCGGGCGTGCGTAAAACGCAGCAGTTACCGCCCGGGAGGCAAAATAGCACGTTGGTGACGGACGCCCAGAAAACGGCATTTTTCCGCCATTTTCCCGAAAGGCTGCGTCGGCCTCCAAAAACGAGCGCTCGCCCCGGCTAGAGGTCGGCGATCCTTTACCTAACTGTTGCGAAGGGCGGCGGGTGGACAGGCCATTTTTGCCCGCGGCGGGCGTGCGTAAAACGCAGCAGTTACCGCCCGGGAGGCGCAAAAAGCACGTTGGTGACGGACGCCCCCAAAAACGGCATTTTTCCGCCATTTTCGGCCGAAATCGGCTGCGTCGGCCCTCCAAAAACGAGCGCTCTGCCCGGCTAGAGGTCGGCGATCCTTTACCTAACTGTTGCGAAGGGCGGCGGTGGACAGGCGCATTTTTGCCCCGGCGGGCGTGCGTAAAACGCAGCAGTTACCGCCCGGGAGGCGCAAAATAGCACGTTGGTGACGGACGCCCCAAAAAGGCATTTTCCGCCATTTTCGGCCGAAATCGGCTGCGTCGGCCCTCCAAAAACGAGCGCTCTGCCCGGCTAGAGGTCGGCGATCCTTTACCTAAACTGTTGCGAAGGGCGGCGGGTGGACAGGCGCATTTTTGCCCGCGGCGGGCGTGCGTAAAACGCAGCAGTTACCGCCCGGAGGCGCAAAATAGCACGTTGGTAACGGACGCCCCAAAAACGGCATTTTCCCGCCATTTCGGCCGAAATCGGCTGCGTCGGCCCTCCAAAAACGAGCGCTCTGCC
The DNA here is from genome assembly GCA_900893395.1 of Euglena gracilis. Classification (NCBI taxonomy): domain Eukaryota; phylum Euglenozoa; class Euglenophyceae; order Euglenales; family Euglenaceae; genus Euglena; species Euglena gracilis. The sequence goes on from CAAHFI010142425.1 coordinate 10,267, forward strand.
CCGGCTAGAGGTCGGCGATCCTTTACCTAACTGTTGCGAAGGGGCGGGACAGGCGCATTTTGCCCGCGGCGTGCGTAAACGCGCAGCAGTTACCGCCCAGGCGCAAAATAGCACGTTGGTGACGGACGCCCCCAAAAACGGCATTTTTCCGCCATTTCGGCCGAAATCGGCTGCGTCGGCCCCAAAACGAGCGCTCTGCCCCGGCTAGACGGCGATCCTTTACCTAACTGTTGCGAAGGCGGCGGGTGACAGGCATTTTGCCCGCGGCGGGCGTGCGTAAAACGCAGCAGTTACCGCCCGGAGCCAAAATAGCACGTTGGTGACGGACGCCCCAAAAACGGCATTTTTCCGCCATTTTCGGCCGAAATCGGCTGCGGCCCCTCCAAAAACGAGCGCTCTGCCCCGGCTAGAGGTCGGCGATCCTTTACCTAACTGTGCGAAGGGCGGCGGGTGGACAGGCGCATTTTTCCCGCGGCGGGCGTGCGTAAAACGCAGCAGTTACCGCCCGGGAGGCGCAAAATAGCACGTTGGTAACGGACGCCCCAGAAAACGGCATTTTTCCGCCATTTTCGGCCGAAATCGGCTGCGTCGGCCCTCCAAAACGAGCGCTCTGCCCCGGCTAGAGGTCGGCGATCCTTTACCTAACTGTTGCGAAGGCGGTGGACAGGCGCATTTGCCCGCGGCGGGCGTAAAACGCAGCAGTTACCGCCCGGGAGGCGCAAAATAGCACGTTGGTAACGGACGCCCCAAAAACGCATTTTTCCGCCATTTTCGGCCGAAATCGGCTGCGTCGGCCCTCCAAAAACGAGCGCTCTGCCCCTAGAGTCGGCGATCCTTTACCTAACTGTTGCGAGGGCGGCGGTGGACAGGCGCATTTTTGCCCGCGGCGGGCGTGCGTAAAACGCAGCAGTTACCGCCCGGAGGCGCAAAATAGCACGTGGTAACGGACGCCCCAAAAACGGCATTTTCCGCCATTTTCGGCCGAAATCGGCTGCGTCGGCCCTCCAAAAACGAGCGCTCGGCCCTAGAGTCGGCGATCCTTTACCTAACTGTTGCGAAGGGCGGCGTGGACAGCGCCATTTGCCCGCGGCGGGCGTGCGTAAAACGCAGCAGTTACCCCCGAGGCGCAAAATAGCACGTTGGTGACGGAACGCCCCCAAAAACGGCATTTTCCGCCATTTTCGGCCGAAATCGGCTGCGTCGGCCCTCCAAAAACGAGCGCTCTGCCCCGGCTAGAGGTCGGCGATCCTTTACCTAACTGTTGCGAAGGGCGGCGGGTGGACAGGCGCATTTTTGCCCGCGGCGGGCGTGCGTAAAACGCAGCAGTTACCGCCCGGGAGGCGCAAAATAGCACGTTGGTAACGGACGCCCCAAAAACGGCATTTTTCCGCCATTTTCGGCCGAAAATCGGCTGCGTCGGCCCTCCAAAAACGAGCGCTCTGCCCCGGCTAGAGGTCGGCGATCCTTTACCTAACTGTTGCGAAGGGCGGCGGGTGACAGGCGCATTTTGCCCGCGGCGGGCGTGCGTAAAACGCAGCAGTTACCGCCCGGGAGGCGCAAAATAGCACGTTGACGGACCCCCCAAAAACGGCATTTTCCGCCATTTCGGCCGAAATCGGCTGCGTCGGCCCTCCAAAACGAAGCGCTCGCCCGCTAGAGGTCGGCGATCCTTTACCTAACTGTTGCGAAGGGGCGGGGGACAGGCGCATTTTGCCCGCGCGGGCGTGCGTAAAACGCAGCAGTTACCGCCCGGGAGGCGCAAAATAGCACGTTGGTGACGGACGCCCCAAAAACGGCATTTTCGCCATTTTCGGCCGAAATCGGCTGCGTCGGCCCTCCAAAAACGAGCGCTCTGCCCGGGCTAGAGGTCGGCGATCCTTTACCAACTGTGCGAAGGGCGCGGGTGGACAGGCGCATTTTGCCCGCGGCGGGCGGCGTAAAACGCAGCAGTTACCGCCCGGGAGGCGCAAAATACACGTTGGTACGGACCCCCCCAAAAACGGCATTTTTTCCGCCATTTCGGCCGAAATCGCTGCGTCGGCCTCCAAAAACGAGCGCTCGCCCCGCTAGAGGTCGGCGATCCTTTACTAACTGTTGCGAAGGGCGGCGGGTGGACAGGCGCATTTTGGCCCGCGGCGGCGGCGTAAAACGCAGCAAGTACCGCCCGGGAGGCGCAAAATAGCACGTTGGACGGACGCCCCAAAAACGGCATTTTCCGCCATTTTCCGGCCGAAAATCGGCTGCGTCGGCCCTCCAAAAACGAGCGCTCGCCCCGTAGAGTCGGCGATCCTTTACCTAACTGTTGCGAAGGGCGGCGGGTGACAGCCATTTTGCTCGCGGCGGCGTGCGTAAAACGCAGCATTACCGCCAGCCAAAATAGCACGTTGTGACGGACGCCCCAAAAAGCATTTCCGCCTTTTCGCCAAATCGGCTGCGTCGGCCCTCCAAAAACGAGCGCTCTGGCCCCGGCTAGAGTGCGATCCTTTACCTAACTGGTTGCGAAGGGCGCGGTTGACAGGCCGCATTTTTGCCCGCGCGGGCGTGCGTAAAACGCAGCAGTAACCGCCGAGGCCAAAAGCACGTTGGTGACGGACCCCCAAAAACGCATTTTTCCGCCATTTTCGGCCGAAATCGGCTGCGTCGGCCTCACAAAAACGAGCGCTCTGCCCGGCTAGAGTCGGCGATCCTTTACCTAACTGTTGCGAAGGCGCGGTGACAGCGCGCATTTTTCCCCGCGGCGGGCGTGCGTAAAAACCAGCAGTACCGCCCGGAGGCGCAAAATAGCACGTTGGGACGACCCCCAAAAACGGCATTTTTTCCGCCATTTCGGCCGAAATCGGCTGCGTCGGCCCTCCAAAAACGAGCGCTCTGCCCTCGGCTAGAGTCGCGATCCTTTACCTAACTGT
>CAAHFI010143310.1:10000-15000 GCA_900893395.1 Euglena gracilis
CTAACCCTAACCCTAACCCTAACCCTAACCCTAACCCTAACCCTAACCCTAACCCTAACCCTAACCCTAACCCTAACCCTAACCCTAACCCTAACCCTAACCCTAACCCTAACCCTAACCCTAACCCTAACCCTAACCCTAACCCTAACCCTAACCCTAACCCTAACCCTAACCCTAACCCTAACCCTAACCCTAACCCTAACCCTAACCCTAACCCTAACCCTAACCCTAACCCTAACCCTAACCCTAACCCTAACCCTAACCCTAACCCTAACCCTAACCCTAACCCTAACCCTAACCCTAACCCTAACCCTAACCCTAACCCTAACCCTAACCCTAACCCTAACCCTAACCCTAACCCTAACCCTAACCCTAACCCTAACCCTAACCCTAACCCTAACCCTAACCCTAACCCTAACCCTAACCCTAACCCTAACCCTAACCCTAACCCTAACCCTAACCCTAACCCTAACCCTAACCCTAACCCTAACCCTAACCCTAACCCTAACCCTAACCCTAACCCTAACCCTAACCCTAACCCTAACCCTAACCCTAACCCTAACCCTAACCCTAACCCTAACCCTAACCCTAACCCTAACCCTAACCCTAACCCTAACCCTAACCCTAACCCTAACCCTAACCCTAACCCTAACCCTAACCCTAACCCTAACCCTAACCCTAACCCTAACCCTAACCCTAACCCTAACCCTAACCCTAACCCTAACCCTAACCCTAACCCTAACCCTAACCCTAACCCTAACCCTAACCCTAACCCTAACCCTAACCCTAACCCTAACCCTAACCCTAACCCTAACCCTAACCCTAACCCTAACCCTAACCCTAACCCTAACCCTAACCCTAACCCTAACCCTAACCCTAACCCTAACCCTAACCCTAACCCTAACCCTAACCCTAACCCTAACCCTAACCCTAACCCTAACCCTAACCCTAACCCTAACCCTAACCCTAACCCTAACCCTAACCCTAACCCTAACCCTAACCCTAACCCTAACCCTAACCCTAACCCTAACCCTAACCCTAACCCTAACCCTAACCCTAACCCTAACCCTAACCCTAACCCTAACCCTAACCCTAACCCTAACCCTAACCCTAACCCTAACCCTAACCCTAACCCTAACCCTAACCCTAACCCTAACCCTAACCCTAACCCTAACCCTAACCCTAACCCTAACCCTAACCCTAACCCTAACCCTAACCCTAACCCTAACCCTAACCCTAACCCTAACCCTAACCCTAACCCTAACCCTAACCCTAACCCTAACCCTAACCCTAACCCTAACCCTAACCCTAACCCTAACCCTAACCCTAACCCTAACCCTAACCCTAACCCTAACCCTAACCCTAACCCTAACCCTAACCCTAACCCTAACCCTAACCCTAACCCTAACCCTAACCCTAACCCTAACCCTAACCCTAACCCTAACCCTAACCCTAACCCTAACCCTAACCCTAACCCTAACCCTAACCCTAACCCTAACCCTAACCCTAACCCTAACCCTAACCCTAACCCTAACCCTAACCCTAACCCTAACCCTAACCCTAACCCTAACCCTAACCCTAACCCTAACCCTAACCCTAACCCTAACCCTAACCCTAACCCTAACCCTAACCCTAACCCTAACCCTAACCCTAACCCTAACCCTAACCCTAACCCTAACCCTAACCCTAACCCTAACCCTAACCCTAACCCTAACCCTAACCCTAACCCTAACCCTAACCCTAACCCTAACCCTAACCCTAACCCTAACCCTAACCCTAACCCTAACCCTAACCCTAACCCTAACCCTAACCCTAACCCTAACCCTAACCCTAACCCTAACCCTAACCCTAACCCTAACCCTAACCCTAACCCTAACCCTAACCCTAACCCTAACCCTAACCCTAACCCTAACCCTAACCCTAACCCTAACCCTAACCCTAACCCTAACCCTAACCCTAACCCTAACCCTAACCCTAACCCTAACCCTAACCCTAACCCTAACCCTAACCCTAACCCTAACCCTAACCCTAACCCTAACCCTAACCCTAACCCTAACCCTAACCCTAACCCTAACCCTAACCCTAACCCTAACCCTAACCCTAACCCTAACCCTAACCCTAACCCTAACCCTAACCCTAACCCTAACCCTAACCCTAACCCTAACCCTAACCCTAACCCTAACCCTAACCCTAACCCTAACCCTAACCCTAACCCTAACCCTAACCCTAACCCTAACCCTAACCCTAACCCTAACCCTAACCCTAACCCTAACCCTAACCCTAACCCTAACCCTAACCCTAACCCTAACCCTAACCCTAACCCTAACCCTAACCCTAACCCTAACCCTAACCCTAACCCTAACCCTAACCCTAACCCTAACCCTAACCCTAACCCTAACCCTAACCCTAACCCTAACCCTAACCCTAACCCTAACCCTAACCCTAACCCTAACCCTAACCCTAACCCTAACCCTAACCCTAACCCTAACCCTAACCCTAACCCTAACCCTAACCCTAACCCTAACCCTAACCCTAACCCTAACCCTAACCCTAACCCTAACCCTAACCCTAACCCTAACCCTAACCCTAACCCTAACCCTAACCCTAACCCTAACCCTAACCCTAACCCTAACCCTAACCCTAACCCTAACCCTAACCCTAACCCTAACCCTAACCCTAACCCTAACCCTAACCCTAACCCTAACCCTAACCCTAACCCTAACCCTAACCCTAACCCTAACCCTAACCCTAACCCTAACCCTAACCCTAACCCTAACCCTAACCCTAACCCTAACCCTAACCCTAACCCTAACCCTAACCCTAACCCTAACCCTAACCCTAACCCTAACCCTAACCCTAACCCTAACCCTAACCCTAACCCTAACCCTAACCCTAACCCTAACCCTAACCCTAACCCTAACCCTAACCCTAACCCTAACCCTAACCCTAACCCTAACCCTAACCCTAACCCTAACCCTAACCCTAACCCTAACCCTAACCCTAACCCTAACCCTAACCCTAACCCTAACCCTAACCCTAACCCTAACCCTAACCCTAACCCTAACCCTAACCCTAACCCTAACCCTAACCCTAACCCTAACCCTAACCCTAACCCTAACCCTAACCCTAACCCTAACCCTAACCCTAACCCTAACCCTAACCCTAACCCTAACCCTAACCCTAACCCTAACCCTAACCCTAACCCTAACCCTAACCCTAACCCTAACCCTAACCCTAACCCTAACCCTAACCCTAACCCTAACCCTAACCCTAACCCTAACCCTAACCCTAACCCTAACCCTAACCCTAACCCTAACCCTAACCCTAACCCTAACCCTAACCCTAACCCTAACCCTAACCCTAACCCTAACCCTAACCCTAACCCTAACCCTAACCCTAACCCTAACCCTAACCCTAACCCTAACCCTAACCCTAACCCTAACCCTAACCCTAACCCTAACCCTAACCCTAACCCTAACCCTAACCCTAACCCTAACCCTAACCCTAACCCTAACCCTAACCCTAACCCTAACCCTAACCCTAACCCTAACCCTAACCCTAACCCTAACCCTAACCCTAACCCTAACCCTAACCCTAACCCTAACCCTAACCCTAACCCTAACCCTAACCCTAACCCTAACCCTAACCCTAACCCTAACCCTAACCCTAACCCTAACCCTAACCCTAACCCTAACCCTAACCCTAACCCTAACCCTAACCCTAACCCTAACCCTAACCCTAACCCTAACCCTAACCCTAACCCTAACCCTAACCCTAACCCTAACCCTAACCCTAACCCTAACCCTAACCCTAACCCTAACCCTAACCCTAACCCTAACCCTAACCCTAACCCTAACCCTAACCCTAACCCTAACCCTAACCCTAACCCTAACCCTAACCCTAACCCTAACCCTAACCCTAACCCTAACCCTAACCCTAACCCTAACCCTAACCCTAACCCTAACCCTAACCCTAACCCTAACCCTAACCCTAACCCTAACCCTAACCCTAACCCTAACCCTAACCCTAACCCTAACCCTAACCCTAACCCTAACCCTAACCCTAACCCTAACCCTAACCCTAACCCTAACCCTAACCCTAACCCTAACCCTAACCCTAACCCTAACCCTAACCCTAACCCTAACCCTAACCCTAACCCTAACCCTAACCCTAACCCTAACCCTAACCCTAACCCTAACCCTAACCCTAACCCTAACCCTAACCCTAACCCTAACCCTAACCCTAACCCTAACCCTAACCCTAACCCTAACCCTAACCCTAACCCTAACCCTAACCCTAACCCTAACCCTAACCCTAACCCTAACCCTAACCCTAACCCTAACCCTAACCCTAACCCTAACCCTAACCCTAACCCTAACCCTAACCCTAACCCTAACCCTAACCCTAACCCTAACCCTAACCCTAACCCTAACCCTAACCCTAACCCTAACCCTAACCCTAACCCTAACCCTAACCCTAACCCTAACCCTAACCCTAACCCTAACCCTAACCCTAACCCTAACCCTAACCCTAACCCTAACCCTAACCCTAACCCTAACCCTAACCCTAACCCTAACCCTAACCCTAACCCTAACCCTAACCCTAACCCTAACCCTAACCCTAACCCTAACCCTAACCCTAACCCTAACCCTAACCCTAACCCTAACCCTAACCCTAACCCTAACCCTAACCCTAACCCTAACCCTAACCCTAACCCTAACCCTAACCCTAACCCTAACCCTAACCCTAACCCTAACCCTAACCCTAACCCTAACCCTAACCCTAACCCTAACCCTAACCCTAACCCTAACCCTAACCCTAACCCTAACCCTAACCCTAACCCTAACCCTAACCCTAACCCTAACCCTAACCCTAACCCTAACCCTAACCCTAACCCTAACCCTAACCCTAACCCTAACCCTAACCCTAACCCTAACCCTAACCTAACCCTAACCCTAACCCTAACCCTAACCCTAACCCTAACCCTAACCCTAACCCTA
>CAAHFI010144042.1:0-25363 GCA_900893395.1 Euglena gracilis
GAAACCGATTGGGGGTCCCCATTGCAACCCCCGATAGGTATTCCGATGTGCCGGCCGGATTAGTGCCTACGGTGTGAAAAACATGCGGATATCAAAAAACTAGCAAGTATCGACGTTTTGGAGGGGTGGAAGACACCCCAAATGTCAGTACAGCCTGGTCCCATACTTGGCCCATGGGAAACCGTGTTTTGGGCCTAAACTGGAAACCGATTGGGGTCCCATTGCAACCCCCGGTATAGGTATTCCGATGTGCCGGCCGGATTAGTGCCTACGGGTGTGAAAAACATCGGATATCAAAAAACTAGCAAGTATGACGTTTTTGGAGGGTGGAAGACGACCCCAAATGTCAGTAGCCTGGTCCCATACTTGGGCCCATGGAAAGCGTGATTTGGGCCTAAAACTGGAAACCGATTGGGGGTTCCCATTGCAACCCCCGGTATAGGTATTCCGATGTGCCGGCCGGATTAGTGCCTACGGGTGTGAAAAACATGCGGATATCAAAAAACTAGCAAGTATCGACGTTTTGGAGGGTGGAAGACGACCCAAATGTCAGTACAGCCTGGTTCCCATACTTGGGCCCATGGAAAGCGTGATTTGGGCCTAAAACTGGAAACCGATTGGGGGTTCCCATTGCAACCCCCGGTATAGGTATTCCGATGTGCCGGCCGGATTAGTGCCTACGGGTGTGAAAAACATGCGGATATCAAAAAACTAGCAAGGTATCGACGTTTTTGGGGGGTGGAAGACGACCCCAAATGTCAGTACAGCCTGGTTCCCATACTTGGGCCCATGGGAAACCGTGATTTGGGCCTAAACTGGAAACCGATTGGGGTTCCCATTGCAACCCCCGGTATAGGTATTCCGATGTGCCGGCCGGATTAGTGCCTACGGGTGTGAAAAACATGCGGATATCAAAAAACTAGCAAGTATCGACGTTTTTGGAGGGGTGGAAGACGACCCCAAATGTCAGTACAGCCTGGTTCCCCATACTTGGGCCCATGGGAAACCGTGATTTGGGCCTAAAACTGGAAACCGATTGGGGTTCCATTGCAACCCCGGTATAGTATTCCGATGTGCCGGCCGGATTAGTGCCTACGGGTGTGAAAAACATGCGGATATCAAAAAAACTAGCAAGGTATCGACGTTTTTGGAGGGGTGGAAGACGACCCCAAATGTCAGTAAGCCTGGTTCCCATACTTGGGCCCATGGGAAACCGTGATTTGGGCCTAAAACTGGAAACCGATTGGGGGTTCCCATTGCAACCCCCGGTATAGGTATTCCGATGTGCCGGCCGGATTAGTGCCTACGGGTGTAAAACATGCGGATATCAAAAACTAGCAAGTATCGACGTTTTTGGAGGGGTGGAAGACGACCCCAAATGTCAGTACAGCCTGGTTCCCATACTTGGGCCCATGGGAAACCGTTTTGGGCCTAAAACTGGAAACCGATTGGGGGTTCCCATTGCAACCCCCGGTATAGGTATTCCGATGTGCCGGCCGGATTAGTGCCTACGGGTGTGAAAAACATGCGGATATCAAAAAACTAGCAAGTATCGACGTTTTGGAGGGGTGGAAGACGACCCCAAATGTCAGTACAGCCTGGTTCCCATACTTGGGCCCATGGGAAACCGTGATTTGGGCCTAAAACTGGAAACCGATTGGGGGTTCCCATTGCAACCCCCGGATAGGTATTCCGATGTGCCGGCCGGATTAGTGCCTACGGGTGTGAAAAACATGCGGATATCAAAAAACTAGCAAGGTATCGACGTTTTGGAGGGGTGGAAGACGACCCCAAATGTCAGTACAGCCTGGTTCCCATACTTGGGCCCATGGGAAACCGTGATTTGGGCCTAAAACTGGAAACCGATTGGGGGTTCCCATTGCAACCCCCGGTATAGGTATTCCGATGTGCCGGCCGGATTAGTGCCTACGGGTGTGAAAAACATGCGGATATCAAAAAACTAGCAAGTATCGACGTTTTTGGAGGGGTGGAAGACGACCCCAAATGTCAGTACAGCCTGGTCCCATACTTGGGCCCATGGAAACGCTGTTTTGGGCCTAAAACTGGAAACCGATTGGGGTTCCCATTGCAACCCCGGTATAGGTATTCCGATGTGCCGGCCGGATTAGTGCCTACGGGTGTGAAAAACATGCGGATATCAAAAAACTAGCAAGATATCGACGTTTTTGGAGGGGTGGAAGACGACCCCAAATGTCAGTACAGCCTGGTTCCCCATACTTGGGCCCATGGGAAACCGTGATTTGGGCCTAAAACTGGAAACCGATTGGGGGTTCCCATTGCAACCCCCGGTATAGGTATTCCGATGTGCCGGCCGGATTAGTGCCTACGGGTGTGAAAAACATGCGGATATCAAAAAACTAGCAAGGTATCGACGTTTTTGGAGGGGTGGAAGACGACCCCAAATGTCAGTACAGCCTGGTTCCCATACTTGGGCCCATGGGAAACCGTGATTTGGGCCTAAAACTGGAAACCGATTGGGGGTTCCCATTGCAACCCCGGTTAGTATTCCGATGTGCCGGCCGGATTAGTGCCTACGGGTGTGAAAAACATGCGGATATCAAAAAACTAGCAAGTATCGACGTTTTTGGAGGGGTGGAAGACGACCCCAAATGTCAGTACAGCCTGGTTCCCATACTTGGGCCCAGGAAACCGTGATTTGGGCCTAAAACTGGAAACCGATTGGGGGTTCCCATTGCAACCCCCGGTATAGGTATTCCGATGTGCCGGCCGGATTAGTGCCTACGGGTGTGAAAAACATGCGGATATCAAAAAACTAGCAAGGTATCGACGTTTTGGAGGGGTGGAAGACGACCCCAAATGTCAGTACAGCCTGGTTCCCATACTTGGGCCCATGGGAAACCGTGATTTGGGCCTAAAACTGGAAACCGATTGGGGTTCCCATTGCAACCCCCGGTATAGGTATTCCGATGTGCCGGCCGGATTAGTGCCTACGGGTGTGAAAAACATGCGGATATCAAAAAACTAGCAAGGTATCGACGTTTTTGGAGGGGTGGAAGACGACCCCAAATGTCAGTACAGCCTGGTTCCCATACTTGGGCCCATGGGAAACCGTGATTTGGGCCTAAAACTGGAAACCGATTGGGGTTCCCATTGCAACCCCCGGTATAGGTATTCCGATGTGCCGGCCGGATTAGTGCCTACGGGTGTGAAAAACATGCGGATATCAAAAAACTAGCAAGGTATCGACGTTTTTGGAGGGGTGGAAGACGACCCCAAATGTCAGTACAGCCTGGTTCCCATACTTGGGCCATGGGAAACCGTGATTTGGGCCTAAAACTGGAAACCGATTGGGGGTTCCCATTGCAACCCCCGGTATAGGTATTCCGATGTGCCGGCCGGATTAGTGCCTACGGGTGTGAAAAACATGCGGATATCAAAAAACTAGCAAGGTATCGACGTTTTTGGAGGGGTGGAAGACGACCCCAAATGTCAGTACAGCCTGGTTCCCAACTTGGGCCCATGGGAAACCGTGATTTGGGCCTAAAACTGGAAACCGATTGGGGGTTCCCATTGCAACCCCCGGTATAGGTATTCCGATGTGCCGGCCGGATTAGTGCCTACGGGTGTGAAAAACATGCGGATATCAAAAAACTAGCAAGTATCGACGTTTTTGGAGGGGTGGAAGACGACCCCAAATGTCAGTACAGCCTGGTTCCCATACTTGGGCCCATGGGAAACCGTGATTTGGGCCTAAAACTGGAAACCGATTGGGGGTTCCCATTGCAACCCCCGGTATAGGTATTCCGATGTGCCGGCCGGATTAGTGCCTACGGGTGTGAAAAACATGCGGATATCAAAAAACTAGCAAGGTATCGACGTTTTTGGAGGGGTGGAAGACGACCCCAAATGTCAGTACAGCCTGGTTCCCATACTTGGGCCCAGGGAAACCGTGATTTGGGCCTAAAACTGGAAACCGATTGGGGGTTCCCATTGCAACCCCCGGTATAGGTATTCCGATGTGCCGGCCGGATTAGTGCCTACGGGTGTGAAAAACATGCGGATATCAAAAAACTAGCAAGTATCGACGTTTTTGGAGGGGTGGAAGACGACCCCAAATGTCAGTACAGCCTGGTTCCCATACTTGGGCCCAGGAAACCGTGATTTGGGCCTAAAACTGGAAACCGATTGGGGGTTCCCATTGCAACCCCCGGTATAGGTATTCCGATGTGCCGGCCGGATTAGTGCCTACGGGTGTGAAAAACATGCGGATATCAAAAAACTAGCAAGTATCGACGTTTTTGGAGGGGTGGAAGACGACCCCAAATGTCAGTACAGCCTGGTTCCCATACTTGGGCCCATGGGAAAGCGTGATTTGGGCCTAAAACTGGAAACCGATTGGGGTTCCCATTGCAACCCCCGGTATAGGTATTCCGATGTGCCGGCCGGATTAGTGCCTACGGGTGTGAAAAACATGCGGATATCAAAAAACTAGCAAGGTATCGACGTTTTTGGAGGGGTGGAAGACGACCCCAAATGTCAGTACAGCCTGGTTCCCATACTTGGGCCCATGGGAAACCGTGATTTGGGCCTAAAACTGGAAACCGATTGGGGTTCCCATTGCAACCCCCGGTATAGGTATTCCGATGTGCCGGCCGGATTAGTGCCTACGGGTGTGAAAAACATGCGGATATCAAAAAACTAGCAAGTATCGACGTTTTTGGAGGGGTGGAAGACGACCCCAAATGTCAGTACAGCCTGGTTCCCATACTTGGGCCCATGGGAAACCGTGATTTGGGCCTAAAACTGGAAACCGATTGGGGGTTCCCATTGCAACCCCCGGTATAGGTATTCCGATGTGCCGCCGGCGGATTAGTGCCTACGGGTGTGAAAAACATGCGGATATCAAAAAACTAGCAAGTATCGACGTTTTTGGAGGGGTGGAAGACGCCCCAAATGTCAGTACAGCCTGGTTCCCATACTTGGGCCCATGGGAAACCGTGATTTGGGCCTAAAACTGGAAACCGATTGGGGTTCCCATTGCAACCCCCGGTATGGTATTCCGATGTGCCGGCCGGATTAGTGCCTACGGGTGTGAAAAACATGCGGATATCAAAAAAACTAGCAAGGTATCGACGTTTTGGAGGGGTGGAAGACGACCCAAATGTCAGTACAGCCTGGTTCCCATACTTGGGCCCATGGGAAACCGTGATTTGGGCCTAAAACTGGAAACCGATTGGGGGTTCCCATTGCAACCCCCGGTATAGGTATTCCGATGTGCCGGCCGGATTAGTGCCTACGGGTGTGAAAAACATGCGGATATCAAAAAACTAGCAAGTATCGACGTTTTTGGAGGGGTGGAAGACGACCCCAAATGTCAGTACAGCCTGGTTCCCATACTTGGGCCCATGGGAAACCGTGATTTGGGCCTAAAACTGGAAACCGATTGGGGTTCCCATTGCAACCCCCGGTATAGGTATTCCGATGTGCCGGCCGGATTAGTGCCTACGGGTGTGAAAAACATGCGGATATCAAAAAACTAGCAAGTATCGACGTTTTTGGAGGGGTGGAAGACGACCCCAAATGTCAGTACAGCCTGGTTCCCATACTTGGGCCATGGAAACCGTGATTTGGGCCTAAAACTGGAAACCGATTGGGGGTTCCCATTGCAACCCCGGTATAGGTATTCCGATGTGCCGGCCGGATTAGTGCCTACGGGTGTGAAAAACATGCGGATATCAAAAAACTAGCAAGTATCGACGTTTTTGGAGGGGTGGAAGACGACCCCAAATGTCAGTACAGCCTGGTTCCCATACTTGGGCCCATGGGAAACCGTGATTTGGGCCTAAAACTGGAAACCGATTGGGGGTTCCCATTGCAACCCCCGGTATAGGTATTCCGATGTGCCGGCCGGATTAGTGCCTACGGGTGTAAAAACATGCGGATATCAAAAAACTAGCAAGTATCGACGTTTTTGGAGGGGTGGAAGACGACCCCAAATGTCAGTACAGCCTGGTTCCCATACTTGGGCCCATGGGAAACCGTGATTTGGGCCTAAAACTGGAAACCGATTGGGGTTCCCATTGCAACCCCCGGTATAGGTATTCCGATGTGCCGGCCGGATTAGTGCCTACGGGTGTGAAAAACATGCGGATATCAAAAAACTAGCAATATCGACGTTTTGGAGGGGTGGAAGACGACCCCAAATGTCAGTACAGCCTGGTTCCCATACTTGGGCCCATGGAAACCGTGATTTGGGCCTAAAACTGGAAACCGATTGGGGGTTCCCATTGCAACCCCCGGTATAGGTATTCCGATGTGCCGGCCGGATTAGTGCCTACGGGTGTGAAAAACATGCGGATATCAAAAAACTAGCAAGTATCGACGTTTTTGGAGGGGTGGAAGACGACCCCAAATGTCAGTACAGCCTGGTTCCCATACTTGGGCCCATGGGAAACCGTGATTTGGCCTAAAACTGGAAACCGATTGGGGGTTCCCATTGCAACCCCGGTATAGGTATTCCGATGTGCCGGCCGGATTAGTGCCTACGGGTGTGAAAAACATGCGGATATCAAAAAACTAGCAAGTATCGACGTTTTTGGAGGGGTGGAAGACGACCCCAAATGTCAGTACAGCCTGGTTCCCATACTTGGGCCCATGGGAAACCGTGATTTGGGCCTAAAACTGGAAACCGATTGGGGGTTCCCATTGCAACCCCGGTATAGGTATTCCGATGTGCCGGCCGGATTAGTGCCTACGGGTGTGAAAAACATGCGGATATCAAAAAACTAGCAAGTATCGACGTTTTGGAGGGGTGGAAGACGACCCCAAATGTCAGTACAGCCTGGTTCCCATACTTGGGCCCATGGGAAACCGTGATTTGGGCCTAAAACTGGAAACCGATTGGGGTTCCCATTGCAACCCCGGTATAGGTATTCCGATGTGCCGGCCGGATTAGTGCCTACGGGTGTGAAAAACATGCGGATATCAAAAAACTAGCAAGTATCGACGTTTTGGAGGGGTGGAAGACGACCCCAAATGTCAGTACAGCCTGGTTCCCATACTTGGGCCCATGGGAAACCGTGATTTGGCCTAAAACTGGAAACCGATTGGGGGTTCCCATTGCAACCCCCGGTATAGGTATTCCGATGTGCCGGCCGGATTAGTGCCTACGGGTGTGAAAAACATGCGGATATCAAAAAACTAGCAAGTATCGACGTTTTTGGAGGGGTGGAAGACGACCCAAATGTCAGTACAGCCTGGTTCCCATACTTGGGCCCATGGGAAACCGTGATTTGGGCCTAAAACTGGAAACCGATTGGGGGTTCCCATTGCAACCCCCGGTATAGGTATTCCGATGTGCCGGCCGGATTAGTGCCTACGGGTGTGAAAAACATGCGGATATCAAAAAACTAGCAAGATATCGACGTTTTTGGAGGGGTGGAAGACGACCCCAAATGTCAGTACAGCCTGGTTCCCATACTTGGGCCCATGGGAAACCGTGATTTGGGCCTAAAACTGGAAACCGATTGGGGGTTCCCATTGCAACCCCCGGTATAGTATTCCGATGTGCCGGCCGGATTAGTGCCTACGGGTGTGAAAAACATGCGGATATCAAAAAACTAGCAAGATATCGACGTTTTTGGAGGGGTGGAAGACGACCCCAAATGTCAGTACAGCCTGGTTCCCATACTTGGGCCCATGGGAAACCGTGATTTGGGCCTAAAACTGGAAACCGATTGGGGGTTCCCATTGCAACCCCCGGTAGGTATTCCGATGTGCCGGCCGGATTAGTGCCTACGGGTGTGAAAAACATGCGGATATCAAAAAACTAGCAAGATATCGACGTTTTTGGAGGGGTGGAAGACGACCCCAAATGTCAGTACAGCCTGGTTCCCATACTTGGGCCCATGGGAAACCGTGATTTGGGCCTAAAACTGGAAACCGATTGGGGGTTCCCATTGCAACCCCCGGTATAGGTATTCCGATGTGCCGGCCGGATTAGTGCCTACGGGTGTGAAAAACATGCGGATATCAAAAAACTAGCAAGATATCGACGTTTTTGGAGGGGTGGAAGACGACCCCAAATGTCAGTACAGCCTGGTTCCCATACTTGGGCCCATGGGAAACCGTGATTTGGGCCTAAAACTGGAAACCGATTGGGGGTTCCCATTGCAACCCCCGGTATAGGTATTCCGATGTGCCGGCCGGATTAGTGCCTACGGGTGTGAAAAACATGCGGATATCAAAAAACTAGCAAGATATCGACGTTTTTGGAGGGGTGGAAGACGACCCCAAATGTCAGTACAGCCTGGTTCCCATACTTGGGCCCATGGGAAACCGTGATTTGGGCCTAAAACTGGAAACCGATTGGGGGTTCCCATTGCAACCCCGGTATAGGTATTCCGATGTGCCGGCCGGATTAGTGCCTACGGGTGTGAAAAACATGCGGATATCAAAAAACTAGCAAAGTATCGACGTTTTTGGAGGGGTGGAAGACGCCCCAAATGTCAGTACAGCCTGGTTCCCATACTTGGGCCCATGGGAAACCGTGATTTGGGCCTAAAACTGGAAACCGATTGGGGGTTCCCATTGCAACCCCCGGTATAGTATTCCGATGTGCCGGCCGGATTAGTGCCTACGGGTGTGAAAAACATGCGGATATCAAAAAACTAGCAAGATATCGACGTTTTTGGAGGGGTGGAAGACGACCCCAAATGTCAGTACAGCCTGGTTCCCATACTTGGGCCCATGGGAAACCGTGATTTGGGCCTAAAACTGGAAACCGATTGGGGGTTCCCATTGCAACCCCCGGTATAGGTATTCCGATGTGCCGGCCGGATTAGTGCCTACGGGTGTGAAAACATGCGGATATCAAAAAACTAGCAAGATATCGACGTTTTTGGAGGGGTGGAAGACGACCCCAAATGTCAGTACAGCCTGGTTCCCATACTTGGGCCCATGGGAAACCGTGATTTGGGCCTAAAACTGGAAACCGATTGGGGGTTCCCATTGCAACCCCCGGTATAGGTATTCCGATGTGCCGGCCGGATTAGTGCCTACGGGTGTGAAAAACATGCGGATATCAAAAAACTAGCAAGTATCGACGTTTTTGGAGGGGTGGAAGACGACCCCAAATGTCAGTACAGCCTGGTTCCCATACTTGGGCCCATGGGAAACCGTGATTTGGCCTAAAACTGGAAACCGATTGGGGGTTCCCATTGCAACCCCGGTATAGGTATTCCGATGTGCCGGCCGGATTAGTGCCTACGGGTGTGAAAAACATGCGGATATCAAAAAACTAGCAAGATATCGACGTTTTTGGAGGGGTGGAAGACGACCCCAAATGTCAGTACAGCCTGGTTCCCATACTTGGGCCCATGGGAAACCGTGATTTGGGCCTAAAACTGGAAACCGATTGGGGGTTCCCATTGCAACCCCCGGTATAGGTATTCCGATGTGCCGGCCGGATTAGTGCCTACGGGTGTGAAAAACATGCGGATATCAAAAAACTAGCAAGATATCGACGTTTTTGGAGGGGTGGAAGACGACCCCAAATGTCAGTACAGCCTGGTTCCCATACTTGGGCCCATGGGAAACCGTGATTTGGGCCTAAAACTGGAAACCGATTGGGGGTTCCCATTGCAACCCCCGGTATAGGTATTCCGATGTGCCGGCCGGATTAGTGCCTACGGGTGTGAAAAACATGCGGATATCAAAAAACTAGCAAGATATCGACGTTTTTGGAGGGGTGGAAGACGACCCCAAATGTCAGTACAGCCTGGTTCCCATACTTGGGCCCATGGGAAACCGTGATTTGGGCCTAAAACTGGAAACCGATTGGGGGTTCCCATTGCAACCCCCGGTATAGGTATTCCGATGTGCCGGCCGGATTAGTGCCTACGGGTGTGAAAAACATGCGGATATCAAAAAACTAGCAAGATATCGACGTTTTTGGAGGGGTGGAAGACGACCCCAAATGTCAGTACAGCCTGGTTCCCATACTTGGGCCCATGGGAAACCGTGATTTGGGCCTAAAACTGGAAACCGATTGGGGGTTCCCATTGCAACCCCCGGTATAGGTATTCCGATGTGCCGGCCGGATTAGTGCCTACGGGTGTGAAAAACATGCGGATATCAAAAAACTAGCAAGATATCGACGTTTTTGGAGGGGTGGAAGACGACCCCAAATGTCAGTACAGCCTGGTTCCCATACTTGGGCCCATGGGAAACCGTGATTTGGGCCTAAAACTGGAAACCGATTGGGGGTTCCCATTGCAACCCCCGGTATAGGTATTCCGATGTGCCGGCCGGATTAGTGCCTACGGGTGTGAAAAACATGCGGATATCAAAAAACTAGCAAGATATCGACGTTTTTGGAGGGGTGGAAGACGACCCCAAATGTCAGTACAGCCTGGTTCCCATACTTGGGCCCATGGGAAACCGTGATTTGGGCCTAAAACTGGAAACCGATTGGGGGTTCCCATTGCAACCCCCGGTATAGGTATTCCGATGTGCCGGCCGGATTAGTGCCTACGGGTGTGAAAAACATGCGGATATCAAAAAACTAGCAAGATATCGACGTTTTTGGAGGGGTGGAAGACGACCCCAAATGTCAGTACAGCCTGGTTCCCATACTTGGGCCCATGGGAAACCGTGATTTGGGCCTAAAACTGGAAACCGATTGGGGGTTCCCATTGCAACCCCCGGTATAGGTATTCCGATGTGCCGGCCGGATTAGTGCCTACGGGTGTGAAAAACATGCGGATATCAAAAAACTAGCAAGTATCGACGTTTTTGGAGGGGTGGAAGACGACCCCAAATGTCAGTACAGCCTGGTTCCCATACTTGGGCCCATGGGAAACCGTGATTTGGGCCTAAAACTGGAAACCGATTGGGGTTCCCATTGCAACCCCCGGTATAGGTATTCCGATGTGCCGGCCGGATTAGTGCCTACGGGTGTGAAAAACATGCGGATATCAAAAAACTAGCAAGTATCGACGTTTTTGGAGGGGTGGAAGACCCCAAATGTCAGTACAGCCTGGTTCCCATACTTGGGCCCATGGGAAACCGTGATTTGGGCCTAAAACTGGAAACCGATTGGGGGTTCCCATTGCAACCCCGGTATAGGTATTCCGATGTGCCGGCCGGATTAGTGCCTACGGGTGTGAAAAACATGCGGATATCAAAAAACTAGCAAGATATCGACGTTTTTGGAGGGGTGGAAGACGACCCCAAATGTCAGTACAGCCTGGTTCCCATACTTGGGCCCATGGGAAACCGTGATTTGGGCCTAAAACTGGAAACCGATTGGGGTTCCCATTGCAACCCCCGGTATAGGTATTCCGATGTGCCGGCCGGATTAGTGCCTACGGGTGTGAAAAACATGCGGATATCAAAAAACTAGCAAGTATCGACGTTTTTGGAGGGTGGAAGACGACCCCAAATGTCAGTACAGCCTGGTTCCCATACTTGGGCCCATGGGAAACCGTGATTTGGGCCTAAAACTGGAAACCGATTGGGGTTCCCATTGCAACCCCGGTATAGGTATTCCGATGTGCCGGCCGGATTAGTGCCTACGGGTGTGAAAAACATGCGGATATCAAAAAACTAGCAAGATATCGACGTTTTTGGAGGGGTGGAAGACGACCCCAAATGTCAGTACAGCCTGGTTCCCATACTTGGGCCCATGGGAAACCGTGATTTGGGCCTAAAACTGGAAACCGATTGGGGGTTCCCATTGCAACCCCCGGTATAGGTATTCCGATGTGCCGGCCGGATTAGTGCCTACGGGTGTGAAAAACATGCGGATATCAAAAAACTAGCAAGTATCGACGTTTTTGGAGGGGTGGAAGACGACCCCAAATGTCAGTACAGCCTGGTTCCCATACTTGGGCCCATGGGAAACCGTGATTTGGGCCTAAAACTGGAAACCGATTGGGGGTTCCCATTGCAACCCCCGGTATAGGTATTCCGATGTGCCGGCCGGATTAGTGCCTACGGGTGTGAAAAACATGCGGATATCAAAAAACTAGCAAGTATCGACGTTTTTGGAGGGGTGGAAGACGACCCCAAATGTCAGTACAGCCTGGTTCCCATACTTGGGCCCATGGGAAACCGTGATTTGGGCCTAAAACTGGAAACCGATTGGGGTTCCCATTGCAACCCCCGGTATAGGTATTCCGATGTGCCGGCCGGATTAGTGCCTACGGGTGTGAAAAACATGCGGATATCAAAAAACTAGCAAGTATCGACGTTTTGGAGGGGTGGAAGACGACCCCAAATGTCAGTACAGCCTGGTTCCCATACTTGGGCCCATGGGAAACCGTGATTTGGGCCTAAAACTGGAAACCGATTGGGGGTTCCCATTGCAACCCCGGTATAGGTATTCCGATGTGCCGGCCGGATTAGTGCCTACGGGTGTGAAAAACATGCGGATATCAAAAAACTAGCAAGTATCGACGTTTTTGGAGGGGTGGAAGACGACCCCAAATGTCAGTACAGCCTGGTTCCCATACTTGGGCCCATGGGAAACCGTGATTTGGGCCTAAAACTGGAAACCGATTGGGGGTTCCCATTGCAACCCCGGTATAGGTATTCCGATGTGCCGGCCGGATTAGTGCCTACGGGTGTGAAAAACATGCGGATATCAAAAAACTAGCAAGTATCGACGTTTTTGGAGGGGTGGAAGACGACCCCAAATGTCAGTACAGCCTGGTTCCCATACTTGGGCCCATGGGAAACCGTGATTTGGGCCTAAAACTGGAAACCGATTGGGGGTTCCCATTGCAACCCCCGGTATAGGTATTCCGATGTGCCGGCCGGATTAGTGCCTACGGGTGTGAAAAACATGCGGATATCAAAAAACTAGCAAGATATCGACGTTTTTGGAGGGGTGGAAGACGACCCCAAATGTCAGTACAGCCTGGTTCCCATACTTGGGCCCATGGGAAACCGTGATTTGGGCCTAAAACTGGAAACCGATTGGGGGTTCCCATTGCAACCCCCGGTATAGGTATTCCGATGTGCCGGCCGGATTAGTGCCTACGGGTGTGAAAAACATGCGGATATCAAAAAACTAGCAAGTATCGACGTTTTTGGAGGGGTGGAAGACGACCCCAAATGTCAGTACAGCCTGGTTCCCATACTTGGGCCCATGGGAAACCGTGATTTGGGCCTAAAACTGGAAACCGATTGGGGGTTCCCATTGCAACCCCCGGTATAGGTATTCCGATGTGCCGGCCGGATTAGTGCCTACGGGTGTGAAAAACATGCGGATATCAAAAAACTAGCAAGTATCGACGTTTTTGGAGGGGTGGAAGACGACCCCAAATGTCAGTACAGCCTGGTTCCCATACTTGGGCCCATGGGAAACCGTGATTTGGGCCTAAAACTGGAAACCGATTGGGGGTTCCCATTGCAACCCCCGGTATAGGTATTCCGATGTGCCGGCCGGATTAGTGCCTACGGGTGTGAAAAACATGCGGATATCAAAAAACTAGCAAGTATCGACGTTTTTGGAGGGGTGGAAGACGACCCCAAATGTCAGTACAGCCTGGTTCCCATACTTGGGCCCATGGGAAACCGTGATTTGGGCCTAAAACTGGAAACCGATTGGGGTTCCCATTGCAACCCCCGGTATAGGTATTCCGATGTGCCGGCCGGATTAGTGCCTACGGGTGTGAAAAACATGCGGATATCAAAAAACTAGCAAGTATCGACGTTTTTGGAGGGGTGGAAGACGACCCCAAATGTCAGTACAGCCTGGTTCCCATACTTGGGCCCATGGGAAACCGTGATTTGGGCCTAAAACTGGAAACCGATTGGGGGTTCCCATTGCAACCCCCGGTATAGGTATTCCGATGTGCCGGCCGGATTAGTGCCTACGGGTGTGAAAAACATGCGGATATCAAAAAACTAGCAAGAGTATCGACGTTTTTGGAGGGGTGGAAGACGACCCCAAATGTCAGTACAGCCTGGTTCCCATACTTGGGCCCATGGGAAACCGTGATTTGGGCCTAAAACTGGAAACCGATTGGGGGTTCCCATTGCAACCCCCGGTATAGGTATTCCGATGTGCCGGCCGGATTAGTGCCTACGGGTGTGAAAAACATGCGGATATCAAAAAACTAGCAAGTATCGACGTTTTTGGAGGGGTGGAAGACGACCCCAAATGTCAGTACAGCCTGGTTCCCATACTTGGGCCCATGGGAAACCGTGATTTGGGCCTAAAACTGGAAACCGATTGGGGGTTCCCATTGCAACCCCCGGTATAGGTATTCCGATGTGCCGGCCGGATTAGTGCCTACGGGTGTGAAAAACATGCGGATATCAAAAAACTAGCAAGTATCGACGTTTTTGGAGGGGTGGAAGACGACCCCAAATGTCAGTACAGCCTGGTTCCCATACTTGGGCCCATGGGAAACCGTGATTTGGGCCTAAAACTGGAAACCGATTGGGGGTTCCCATTGCAACCCCCGGTATAGGTATTCCGATGTGCCGGCCGGATTAGTGCCTACGGGTGTGAAAAACATGCGGATATCAAAAAACTAGCAAGAGTATCGACGTTTTGGAGGGGTGGAAGACGACCCCAAATGTCAGTACAGCCTGGTTCCCATACTTGGGCCCATGGGAAACCGTGATTTGGGCCTAAAACTGGAAACCGATTGGGGGTTCCCATTGCAACCCCCGGTATAGGTATTCCGATGTGCCGGCCGGATTAGTGCCTACGGGTGTGAAAAACATGCGGATATCAAAAAACTAGCAAGTATCGACGTTTTTGGAGGGGTGGAAGACGACCCCAAATGTCAGTACAGCCTGGTTCCCATACTTGGGCCCATGGGAAACCGTGATTTGGGCCTAAAACTGGAAACCGATTGGGGGTTCCCATTGCAACCCCCGGTATAGGTATTCCGATGTGCCGGCCGGATTAGTGCCTACGGGTGTGAAAAACATGCGGATATCAAAAAACTAGCAAGATATCGACGTTTTTGGAGGGGTGGAAGACGACCCCAAATGTCAGTACAGCCTGGTTCCCATACTTGGGCCCATGGGAAACCGTGATTTGGGCCTAAAACTGGAAACCGATTGGGGTTCCCATTGCAACCCCCGGTATAGGTATTCCGATGTGCCGGCCGGATTAGTGCCTACGGGTGTGAAAAACATGCGGATATCAAAAAACTAGCAAGATATCGACGTTTTTGGAGGGGTGGAAGACGACCCAAATGTCAGTACAGCCTGGTTCCCATACTTGGGCCCATGGGAAACCGTGATTTGGGCCTAAAACTGGAAACCGATTGGGGGTTCCCATTGCAACCCCGGTATAGGTATTCCGATGTGCCGGCCGGATTAGTGCCTACGGGTGTGAAAAACATGCGGATATCAAAAAACTAGCAAGTATCGACGTTTTTGGAGGGGTGGAAGACGACCCCAAATGTCAGTACAGCCTGGTTCCCACACTTGGGCCCATGGGAAACCGTGATTTGGGCCTAAAACTGGAAACCGATTGGGGGTTCCCATTGCAACCCCCGGTATAGGTATTCCGATGTGCCGGCCGGATTAGTGCCTACGGGTG
The DNA here is from genome assembly GCA_900893395.1 of Euglena gracilis. NCBI lineage: Eukaryota > Euglenozoa > Euglenophyceae > Euglenales > Euglenaceae > Euglena > Euglena gracilis. The sequence goes on from CAAHFI010144042.1 coordinate 15,554, forward strand.
TGAAAAACATGCGGATATCAAAAAACTAGCAAGATATCGACGTTTTTGGAGGGGTGGAAGACGACCCCAAATGTCAGTACAGCCTGGTTCCCATACTTGGGCCCATGGGAAACCGTGATTTGGCCTAAAACTGGAAACCGATTGGGGGTTCCCATTGCAACCCCCGGTATAGGTATTCCGATGTGCCGGCCGGATTAGTGCCTACGGGTGTGAAAAACATGCGGATATCAAAAAACTAGCAAGTATCGACGTTTTTGGAGGGGTGGAAGACGACCCCAAATGTCAGTACAGCCTGGTTCCCATACTTGGGCCCATGGGAAACCGTGATTTGGGCCTAAAACTGGAAACCGATTGGGGGTTCCCATTGCAACCCCCGGTATAGGTATTCCGATGTGCCGGCCGGATTAGTGCCTACGGGTGTGAAAAACATGCGGATATCAAAAAACTAGCAAGTATCGACGTTTTTGGAGGGGTGGAAGACGACCCAAATGTCAGTACAGCCTGGTTCCCACTTGGGCCCATGGGAAACCGTGATTTGGGCCTAAAACTGGAAACCGATTGGGGGTTCCCATTGCAACCCCCGGTATAGGTATTCCGATGTGCCGGCCGGATTAGTGCCTACGGGTGTGAAAAACATGCGGATATCAAAAAACTAGCAAGATATCGACGTTTTTGGAGGGGTGGAAGACGACCCCAAATGTCAGTACAGCCTGGTTCCCATACTTGGGCCCATGGGAAACCGTGATTTGGCCTAAAACTGGAAACCGATTGGGGGTTCCCATTGCAACCCCGGTATAGGTATTCCGATGTGCCGGCCGGATTAGTGCCTACGGGTGTGAAAAACATGCGGATATCAAAAAACTAGCAAGATATCGACGTTTTTGGAGGGGTGGAAGACGACCCCAAATGTCAGTACAGCCTGGTTCCCCATACTTGGGCCCATGGGAAACCGTGATTTGGGCCTAAAACTGGAAACCGATTGGGGGTTCCCATTGCAAGGGTATTCCGATGTGCCGGCCGGATTAGTGCCTACGGGTGTGAAAAACATGCGGATATCAAAAAACTAGCAAGATATCGACGTTTTTGGAGGGGTGGAAGACGACCCCAAATGTCAGTACAGCCTGGTTCCCATACTTGGGCCCATGGGAAACCGTGATTTGGGCCTAAAACTGGAAACCGATTGGGGTTCCCATTGCAACCCCCGGTATAGGTATTCCGATGTGCCGGCCGGATTAGTGCCTACGGGTGTGAAAAACATGCGGATATCAAAAAACTAGCAAGATATCGACGTTTTTGGAGGGGTGGAAGACGACCCCAAATGTCAGTACAGCCTGGTTCCCATACTTGGGCCCATGGGAAACCGTGATTTGGGCCTAAAACTGGAAACCGATTGGGGGTTCCCATTGCAACCCCCGGTATAGGTATTCCGATGTGCCGGCCGGATTAGTGCCTACGGGTGTGAAAAACATGCGGATATCAAAAAACTAGCAAGATATCGACGTTTTTGGAGGGGTGGAAGACGACCCCAAATGTCAGTACAGCCTGGTTCCCATACTTGGGCCCATGGGAAACCGTGATTTGGGCCTAAAACTGGAAACCGATTGGGGGTTCCCATTGCAACCCCCGGTATAGGTATTCCGATGTGCCGGGGATTAGTGCCTACGGGTGTGAAAAACATGCGGATATCAAAAAACTAGCAATATCGACGTTTTTGGAGGGGTGGAAGACGACCCCAAATGTCAGTACAGCCTGGTTCCCATACTTGGGCCCATGGGAAACCGTGATTTGGGCCTAAAACTGGAAACCGATTGGGGGTTCCCATTGCAACCCCCGGTATAGGTATTCCGATGTGCCGGCCGGATTAGTGCCTACGGGTGTGAAAAACATGCGGATATCAAAAAACTAGCAAGATATCGACGTTTTTGGAGGGGTGGAAGACGACCCCAAATGTCAGTACAGCCTGGTTCCCATACTTGGGCCCATGGGAAACCGTGATTTGGGCCTAAAACTGGAAACCGATTGGGGGTTCCCATTGCAACCCCGGTATAGGTATTCCGATGTGCCGGCCGGATTAGTGCCTACGGGTGTAAAAACATGCGGATATCAAAAAACTAGCAAGTATCGACGTTTTTGGAGGGGTGGAAGACGACCCCAAATGTCAGTACAGCCTGGTTCCCATACTTGGGCCCATGGGAAACCGTGATTTGGGCCTAAAACTGGAAACCGATTGGGGGTTCCCATTGCAACCCCCGGTATAGGTATTCCGATGTGCCGGCCGGATTAGTGCCTACGGGTGTGAAAAACATGCGGATATCAAAAAACTAGCAAGTATCGACGTTTTTGGAGGGGTGGAAGACGACCCCAAATGTCAGTACAGCCTGGTTCCCATACTTGGGCCCATGGGAAACCGTGATTTGGGCCTAAAACTGGAAACCGATTGGGGGTTCCCATTGCAACCCCCGGTATAGGTATTCCGATGTGCCGGCCGGATTAGTGCCTACGGGTGTGAAAAACATGCGGATATCAAAAAACTAGCAAGATATCGACGTTTTTGGAGGGGTGGAAGACGACCCCAAATGTCAGTACAGCCTGGTTCCCATACTTGGGCCCATGGGAAACCGTGATTTGGGCCTAAAACTGGAAACCGATTGGGGGTTCCCATTGCAACCCCCGGTATAGGTATTCCGATGTGCCGGCCGGATTAGTGCCTACGGGTGTGAAAAACATGCGGATATCAAAAAACTAGCAAGTATCGACGTTTTTGGAGGGGTGGAAGACGACCCCAAATGTCAGTACAGCCTGGTTCCCATACTTGGGCCCATGGGAAACCGTGATTTGGGCCTAAAACTGGAAACCGATTGGGGTTCCCATTGCAACCCCGGTATAGGTATTCCGATGTGCCGGCCGGATTAGTGCCTACGGGTGTGAAAAACATGCGGATATCAAAAAACTAGCAAGATATCGACGTTTTTGGAGGGGTGGAAGACGACCCCAAATGTCAGTACAGCCTGGTTCCCATACTTGGGCCCATGGGAAACCGTGATTTGGGCCTAAAACTGGAAACCGATTGGGGGTTCCCATTGCAACCCCCGGTATAGGTATTCCGATGTGCCGGCCGGATTAGTGCCTACGGGTGTGAAAAACATGCGGATATCAAAAAACTAGCAAGATATCGACGTTTTTGGAGGGGTGGAAGACGACCCCAAATGTCAGTACAGCCTGGTTCCCATACTTGGGCCCATGGGAAACCGTGATTTGGGCCTAAAACTGGAAACCGATTGGGGTTCCCATTGCAACCCCGGTATAGGTATTCCGATGTGCCGGCCGGATTAGTGCCTACGGGTGTGAAAAACATGCGGATATCAAAAAACTAGCAATATCGACGTTTTTGGAGGGGTGGAAGACGACCCCAAATGTCAGTACAGCCTGGTTCCCATACTTGGGCCCATGGGAAACCGTGATTTGGGCCTAAAACTGGAAACCGATTGGGGGTTCCCATTGCAACCCCCGGTATAGGTATTCCGATGTGCCGGCCGGATTAGTGCCTACGGGTGTGAAAAACATGCGGATATCAAAAAACTAGCAAGATATCGACGTTTTTGGAGGGGTGGAAGACGACCCCAAATGTCAGTACAGCCTGGTTCCCATACTTGGGCCCATGGGAAACCGTGATTTGGGCCTAAAACTGGAAACCGATTGGGGGTTCCCATTGCAACCCCGGTATAGGTATTCCGATGTGCCGGCCGGATTAGTGCCTACGGGTGTGAAAAACATGCGGATATCAAAAAACTAGCAAGTATCGACGTTTTTGGAGGGGTGGAAGACGACCCCAAATGTCAGTACAGCCTGGTTCCCATACTTGGGCCCATGGGAAACCGTGATTTGGGCCTAAAACTGGAAACCGATTGGGGGTTCCCATTGCAACCCCGGTATAGGTATTCCGATGTGCCGGCCGGATTAGTGCCTACGGGTGTGAAAAACATGCGGATATCAAAAAACTAGCAAGTATCGACGTTTTTGGAGGGGTGGAAGACGACCCCAAATGTCAGTACAGCCTGGTTCCCATACTTGGGCCCATGGGAAACCGTGATTTGGCCTAAAACTGGAAACCGATTGGGGGTTCCCATTGCAACCCCGGTATAGGTATTCCGATGTGCCGGCCGGATTAGTGCCTACGGGTGTGAAAAACATGCGGATATCAAAAAACTAGCAAGTATCGACGTTTTTGGAGGGGTGGAAGACGACCCCAAATGTCAGTACAGCCTGGTTCCCATACTTGGGCCCATGGGAAACCGTGATTTGGGCCTAAAACTGGAAACCGATTGGGGGTTCCCATTGCAACCCCCGGTATAGGTATTCCGATGTGCCGGCCGGATTAGTGCCTACGGGTGTGAAAAACATGCGGATATCAAAAAACTAGCAAGATATCGACGTTTTTGGAGGGGTGGAAGACGACCCCAAATGTCAGTACAGCCTGGTTCCCATACTTGGGCCCATGGGAAACCGTGATTTGGGCCTAAAACTGGAAACCGATTGGGGGTTCCCATTGCAACCCCCGGTATAGGTATTCCGATGTGCCGGCCGGATTAGTGCCTACGGGTGTAAAACATGCGGATATCAAAAAACTAGCAAGATATCGACGTTTTTGGAGGGGTGGAAGACGACCCCAAATGTCAGTACAGCCTGGTTCCCATACTTGGGCCCATGGGAAACCGTGATTTGGGCCTAAAACTGGAAACCGATTGGGGGTTCCCATTGCAACCCCCGGTATAGGTATTCCGATGTGCCGGCCGGATTAGTGCCTACGGGTGTGAAAAACATGCGGATATCAAAAAACTAGCAAGTATCGACGTTTTTGGAGGGGTGGAAGACGACCCCAAATGTCAGTACAGCCTGGTTCCCATACTTGGGCCCATGGGAAACCGTGATTTGGGCCTAAAACTGGAAACCGATTGGGGGTTCCCATTGCAACCCCCGGTATAGGTATTCCGATGTGCCGGCCGGATTAGTGCCTACGGGTGTGAAAAACATGCGGATATCAAAAAACTAGCAAGTATCGACGTTTTTGGAGGGGTGGAAGACGACCCCAAATGTCAGTACAGCCTGGTTCCCATACTTGGGCCCATGGGAAACCGTGATTTGGGCCTAAAACTGGAAACCGATTGGGGGTTCCCATTGCAACCCCCGGTATAGGTATTCCGATGTGCCGGCCGGATTAGTGCCTACGGGTGTGAAAAACATGCGGATATCAAAAAACTAGCAAGTATCGACGTTTTTGGAGGGTGGAAGACGACCCCAAATGTCAGTACAGCCTGGTTCCCATACTTGGGCCCATGGGAAACCGTGATTTGGGCCTAAAACTGGAAACCGATTGGGGGTTCCCATTGCAACCCCGGTATAGGTATTCCGATGTGCCGGCCGGATTAGTGCCTACGGGTGTGAAAAACATGCGGATATCAAAAAACTAGCAATATCGACGTTTTTGGAGGGGTGGAAGACGACCCCAAATGTCAGTACAGCCTGGTTCCCATACTTGGGCCCATGGGAAACCGTGATTTGGGCCTAAAACTGGAAACCGATTGGGGGTTCCCATTGCAACCCCCGGTATAGGTATTCCGATGTGCCGGCCGGATTAGTGCCTACGGGTGTGAAAAACATGCGGATATCAAAAAACTAGCAAGATATCGACGTTTTTGGAGGGGTGGAAGACGACCCCAAATGTCAGTACAGCCTGGTTCCCATACTTGGGCCCATGGGAAACCGTGATTTGGGCCTAAAACTGGAAACCGATTGGGGGTTCCCATTGCAACCCCCGGTATAGGTATTCCGATGTGCCGGCCGGATTAGTGCCTACGGGTGTGAAAAACATGCGGATATCAAAAAACTAGCAAGATATCGACGTTTTTGGAGGGGTGGAAGACGACCCCAAATGTCAGTACAGCCTGGTTCCCATACTTGGGCCCATGGGAAACCGTGATTTGGGCCTAAAACTGGAAACCGATTGGGGGTTCCCATTGCAACCCCCGGTATAGGTATTCCGATGTGCCGGCCGGATTAGTGCCTACGGGTGTGAAAAACATGCGGATATCAAAAAACTAGCAAGTATCGACGTTTTTGGAGGGGTGGAAGACGACCCCAAATGTCAGTACAGCCTGGTTCCCATACTTGGGCCCATGGGAAACCGTGATTTGGGCCTAAAACTGGAAACCGATTGGGGGTTCCCATTGCAACCCCCGGTATAGGTATTCCGATGTGCCGGCCGGATTAGTGCCTACGGGTGTGAAAAACATGCGGATATCAAAAACTAGCAAGTATCGACGTTTTGGAGGGGTGGAAGACGACCCCAAATGTCAGTACAGCCTGGTTCCCATACTTGGGCCCATGGGAAACCGTGATTTGGGCCTAAAACTGGAAACCGATTGGGGGTTCCCATTGCAACCCCCGGTATAGGTATTCCGATGTGCCGGCCGGATTAGTGCCTACGGGTGTGAAAAACATGCGGATATCAAAAACTAGCAAGTATCGACGTTTTTGGAGGGGTGGAAGACGACCCCAAATGTCAGTACAGCCTGGTTCCCATACTTGGGCCCATGGGAAACCGTGATTTGGGCCTAAAACTGGAAACCGATTGGGGTTCCCATTGCAACCCCCGGTATAGGTATTCCGATGTGCCGGCCGGATTAGTGCCTACGGGTGTGAAAAACATGCGGATATAAAAACTAGCAAGTATCGACGTTTTTGGAGGGGTGGAAGACGACCCCAAATGTCAGTACAGCCTGGTTCCCATACTTGGGCCCATGGGAAACCGTGATTTGGCCTAAAACTGGAAACCGATTGGGGGTTCCCATTGCAACCCCCGGTATAGGTATTCCGATGTGCCGGCCGGATTAGTGCCTACGGGTGTGAAAAACATGCGGATATCAAAAAAACTAGCAAGATATCGACGTTTTTGGGGGGTGGAAGACGACCCCAAATGTCAGTACAGCCTGGTTCCCATACTTGGGCCCATGGGAAACCGTGATTTGGCCTAAAACTGGAAACCGATTGGGGGTTCCCATTGCAACCCCCGGTATAGGTATTCCGATGTGCCGGCCGGATTAGTGCCTACGGGTGTGAAAAACATGCGGATATCAAAAAACTAGCAAGTATCGACGTTTTTGGAGGGTGGAAGACGACCCCAAATGTCAGTACAGCCTGGTTCCCATACTTGGGCCCATGGAAACCGTGATTTGGCCTAAAACTGGAAACCGATTGGGGTTCCCATTGCAACCCCCGGTATAGGTATTCCGATGTGCCGGCCGGATTAGTGCCTACGGGTGTGAAAAACATGCGGATATCAAAAAACTAGCAAGTATCGACGTTTTTGGAGGGGTGGAAGACGACCCCAAATGTCAGTACAGCCTGGTTCCCATACTTGGGCCCATGGGAAACCGTGATTTGGGCCTAAAACTGGAAACCGATTGGGGGTTCCCATTGCAACCCCCGTATAGGTATTCCGATGTGCCGGCCGGATTAGTGCCTACGGGTGTGAAAAACATGCGGATATCAAAAAACTAGCAAGTATCGACGTTTTTGGAGGGGTGGAAGACGACCCCAAATGTCAGTACAGCCTGGTTCCCATACTTGGGCCCATGGGAAACCGTGATTTGGGCCTAAAACTGGAAACCGATTGGGGTTCCCATTGCAACCCCGGTATAGGTATTCCGATGTGCCGGCCGGATTAGTGCCTACGGGTGTGAAAAACATGCGGATATCAAAAAACTAGCAAGATATCGACGTTTTTGGAGGGTGGAAGACGACCCCAAATGTCAGTACAGCCTGGTTCCATACTTGGGCCCATGGGAAAGCGTGATTTGGGCCTAAAACTGGAAACCGATTGGGGGTTCCCATTGCAACCCCCGGTATAGGTATTCCGATGTGCCGGCCGGATTAGTGCCTACGGGTGTGAAAAACATGCGGATATCAAAAAACTAGCAAGATATCGACGTTTTGGAGGGGTGGAAGACGACCCAAATGTCAGTACAGCCTGGTTCCCATACTTGGCCCAGGGAAACGTGATTGGGCCTAAACTGGAAACCGATTGGGGGTCCATTGCAACGGTATAATCCGATGTAATTAGTGCCTACTGTGAAAAACTGGAATTGGGGGTTCCCATTGCAACCCCCGGTATAGGTATTCCGATGTCGGCCGGATTAGTGCCTACGGGTGTGAAAAACATGCGGATATCAAAAAACTAGCAAGGTATCGACGTTTTTGAGGGTGGAAGACGACCCCAAATGTCAGTACAGCCTGGTTCCCATACTTGGGCCATGGAAACCGTGATTTGGGCCTAAAACTGGAAACCGATTGGGGGTTCCCATTGCAACCCCGGTATAGGTATTCCGATGTGCCGGCCGGATTAGTGCCTACGGGTGTGAAAAACATGCGGATATCAAAAAACTAGCAAGTATCGACGTTTTTGGAGGGGTGGAAGACGACCCCAAATGTCAGTACAGCCTGGTTCCCACACTTGGGCCCATTGGGAAAGCGTGATTTGGGCCTAAAACTGGAAACCGATTGGGGGTTCCCATTGCAACCCCGGTATAGGTATTCCGATGTGCCGGCCGGATTAGTGCCTACGGGTGTGAAAAACATGCGGATATCAAAAAACTAGCAAGGTATCGACGTTTTTGGAGGGGTGGAAGACGACCCCAAATGTCAGTACAGCCTGGTTCCCATACTTGGGCCCATGGGAAACCGTGATTTGGGCCTAAAACTGGAAACCGATTGGGGGTTCCCATTGCAACCCCGGTATAGGTATTCCGATGTGCCGGCCGGATTAGTGCCTACGGGTGTGAAAAACATGCGGATATCAAAAAACTAGCAAGGTATCGACGTTTTTGGAGGGGTGGAAGACGACCCCAAATGTCAGTACAGCCTGGTTCCCATACTTGGGCCCATGGGAAAGCGTGATTTGGGCCTAAACTGGAAACCGATTGGGTTCCATTGCAACCCGTATAGGTATTCCATGTCCGGCCGGATTATTGCCTACGGGTGTGAAAAACGCCCAGAGGTAAAGAGGCCATTGCAACCCCCGTATAGTATTCCGATGTGCCGGCCGGATTAGTGCCTACGGGTGTGAAAAACATGCGGATATCAAAAAACTAGCAAGGTATCGACGTTTTTGGAGGGGTGGAAGACGACCCCAAATGTCAGTACAGCCTGGTTCCCACACTTGGGCCCGGGAAAGCGTGATTTGGGCCTACAACTGGAAACCGACATTGGGGGTTCCCATTGCAACCCCCGGTATAGGTATTCCGATGTGCCGGCCGATTAGTGCCTACGGGTGTGAAAAACATGCGGATATCAAAAAACTAGCAAGGTATCGACGTTTTTGGAGGGGTGGAAGACGACCCCAAATCAGTACAGCCTGGTTAACTGCCATGGGGGAAAGCGTGATTTGGGCCTTAAAACTGGAAACCGATTGGGGGTTCCCATTGCAACCCCCGGTATAGGTATTCCGATGTGCCGGCCGGATTAGTGCCTACGGGTGTGAAAAACATGCGGATATCAAAAAACTAGCAAGGTATCGACGTTTTGGAGGGTGGAAGACGACCCCAAATGTCAGTACAGCCTGGTTCCCACACTTGGGCCCATGGGAAAGCGTGATTTGGGCCTAAAACTGGAAACCGATTGGGGGTTCCCATTGCAACCCCCGGTATAGGTATTCCGATGTGCCGGCCGGATAGTGCCTACGGGTTGTGAAAACATGCGGAATATCAAAAAACTAGCAAGGATATCGACGTTTTTGGAGGGTGGAAGACGACCCCA
>CAAHFI010144161.1:0-11586 GCA_900893395.1 Euglena gracilis
TCGCAGGTAAATCAGGCAAGGTCGTCTTATCAACGGCTTTGTAGAACTTCTTGAACACAGCCATGATAATGAGAAACCTTCTGTGACGAAAAAAATTTTCGGCCGGGGTCCCAAGACCCAAGAATCTTGTCATTCTTGGGTACCCCCCCAAGAAGCAAGATCTTGGGGGGGTAACCCAAGACCCAAGACTCATCCTTGCGCTAACAGCTCAACCAAGATTTTGATGACGAAATGCAGGAAGAAGACACACCCCTGCCGACAAAGAAGAACACAAGACCCATCGCTATTGGGGAAATCCTCATAAGACTGAAGGCAGAGTAGGTAGCAAATTGAAGGAAACAGCACAGGTAATTCAGCAACTACGTCCAAAAGAGGTGGCAGTGGGGACAGCAAAAGGTGCCGAGCAAACAGCGAGGCTGGTACAGGAAATAGAGAATGCACTAAATCAGAAGCAACAAGAGACAGATTGGTGTCTCATCAAAACCGACCTCGCCAACGTCTCAAACAGTGTCCCCAGACAAAAATGCTCGTGGAAGTGGCGAAACAAGCACCGCATCTTCTGCCATGGGTTCAGAACCTTTATGGAGAAGAGTTGCACCTCTATGCAAACGATAGCACGGTTGCCATCCAGAAGGGGGGTGCAACAGGGATGCCATTTCGGGACACTGCCGTTTGCCCTGGCCATACACCCCGTCATCTCCTCAGTTCAAGAAGTATTCATGAACAGGTGGTACGCAGGCGATGGGACAATGATTGGAAGGACTGAAAAAATTGAGGCCAACTTCGAAAAAATATTAAGACAGTTCAGCGACATCGGTCTGGAAGTCAACAAAGCCAAATGCGAAATATGGGGGCCCGGGGCGGACAAATTTCATGCGCCAAGCTGTCAATCAATCTTAAAAAGCTGCAAACACCTGTCATACAGCGACGGCTCAGGCATGTCACTCCTGGGCATCCCGCTACACAAACGCAATGCACAAAACCAGGCAAGCCAATTCACCAAAGTTTGGTGGAAGACAAAAAACGAAGAGATCCAACAAGGAGCACAACCCCTAACCGCAAACAAGGACTCGCACATACAACACCTTGTCCTCTCCACGTGCCTCACCACCTCCAAGGTCGAATACATACTGCGAGCAACAGACGTTTCAAGCACGAGAGACCATTTGAAGACACAAAGGCCATCCTAACCACCGCCAGCGAGAAAACATTGAATACAGGACTCACAGACGAAGCACAAAACATCTCTTCCTGCCAAAAAAACGGAGGTGGCTTTGGATACAGGGACCCCACGAAACTCTGGGCCCCAATGCGCTTGGCGGCAGTCAAAGAATACATGGCAGCCATCAAGAATGAACCATCCATTCTACCACAAATCCAAGCACGCATCCCTCAAGGCACCAAGGAAGCAATTAATTCTCTCAAAAACAAATTGGAACGGGGGCAGCTGCGCCTTGCAAGACTGGAACAAAATCTTGACAACCTGGATCAGGCAGAACCGCAAGAAACCGGCTCAAAAAACGGGCAAAAGCAGTATCCGCCACGGAGGCTAAAGAATAGAAAAAAACAGGTACTTCCAGGAACCCCATCCGCAAGAGCCTGCTCGGGAGGAAGGCACTGTCTTGGCTCGGGAGCTCACCACTTGCCGCCCACTCAACCTACTTAGCCACACAGAGGTCCAACTGCTGGGAAAGTGGTTCCTTGGCCTGCCCCTGCTGCCCCAAGAACACTCTGGTTGCCCCTGACCCATGTGTAGAAAACCACTGGACATATGGGTGATCACCTGGTCCCCTGTACAAACAACAGACTCACCCAAAGGAGAGGCGGACACACAGCTCAAAAAGAACAGGCACTCCCAGACAGTGACAGGTCGGCTGACATCCTCATCCACCGCTGGCCAGGACAAAAAATAGCTGTGGACCTGACATGTGTACACCATCTGCGACTCGGCGAAAACGTAACAACGCCACAAGAAGCCAAGGAAATCCTCAAGCAAGCCGAAGACCAAAAAATAAGCAAATTTGAACAACGATGCTCAAGGGTGGGATGGAAGCTGATCCCGGCTGTAACGCACCCATGGAGTGGATGGACAGGCAAAGGAACGGACCTCATACGGCGAATCCTGCAAGACACCACCAAAGACACCACCGACAAAGAAGTGGGAGTACAGTAAAACAACGCCTGGGCAGAGCTCACCTTCGTGGCAGCACAAAAAACGGCATCACAACTGGCTGCAGTAATGGATGCAGGGTACCATGAAACCAGAAAACCCAAGCGCGAGAGATGGACACCCACTGCGGACGCAGCAGGAAATAACATGCGAGAAGACGAAGCAAATCCGGAAGCACTAGCCAAGAAGAGAGCGAAAGAGTAAGACACAAACCAACGTCGGCGCGAGACCAAAGAAGCACCCCCACTGACATCACATCACAGGGCCACCACAAACAGCAAAAAATACGAGACGCCACACAACGGCCACACCAGACACAACAGACACAAACACGTCACCAAAGGCAAGCCCCCAAAACACCGCCCCAGCAAGAAAACATGGAAAATGGGCGGCCTCTCTACACGACACAAACACGCCGAAAATGAGCAAAGGTCATCTTCGATATATATTGGGCGGGAGGGGGGCGTTTGTACCTCCTTTGCCACGGGATCTAGCCACAAACCTCAACACCCTTAACAGTTACTCTGCACTCTTTTGTACATAACACCCACAGTATAAGCAACCCGCGACCTGTGGCGGCACAGGGAGTCACAAGGGCGTACCTCGTGTGGCGAGGGCCAAAAGAGACGTTTCCCTGGGCCCGGGGCACGGTTTGGGTGTAGCAGTGCTACCCGCCGTGAATTCAATGTGATCTGGTAAATGGTCCCAAAGTTTTGCCACAGCCACTGCAAAAACTAGCCTGCACAGCCAACTGTAACACCTTGCCCCGAAAAGTTTTTGTCACAGCATGGTGCCCAATTGTGGCACACAGGTTGACCTCCCTTGGCCAAAACCCAAAAAATTGACCCCACCAAAAATGGACACCTGTGGACCAAAACTGGGCAACGCACTAAACATGCCTCCACCTGTGCAACAATCCAGGATGAAAAACCTCCTTTGAGGGGAAAAAATGGTCACCAACATGTGCAAATCTGGACCCATGCACGCTGGACAAATCCACCTGCACCATTTGCCCCTGATTTGCCCATTGACATTAAACCACATCATACACATTACTTTTTTTCCAGACAAAGCACATAAAAGACAAACATACACGCAAAACAATTTAGGAACCACCAAAAAACTTCAAGTTCATCCTTCTCCCAGGAAGACTGGACCCAGCTGCAACGATTGAAATTCGTCCTTCCCCTGTGAGACCGTCTCCAGCATCACATCAGCCCGTGGGGGAACAAACTGCACGCACAGCACTACCACTACGATTGCACACAAGTCCATAGCCGCATCCTTGAATGAAACACAGCTCGGGGACTTCTTCTGCTTGCACCAGCAGGACTTCTTTAACCTCTCCGCCAGGAAGTCCCTCTTCTGCCTGCACCAGAAGGACTTGTAAGTTGTTAACTTGAAGCAGTGAACTTGAACTTCGAACTTGATTGAACTCGACCCTGACAGCAGCTTGTAAACACACAAGGGGCTTCGGTTGTCCGCCATATTTTATGCTTGAAAAGAGGCACTAAAAAAAGACAAAAAAAACAGACACTGATAGGATCCTAATCGCGAGCTCTGGCAGAAAATAATCGACAATGTTTGGCGATCGTCGAAAATTTGTGAGTGATATAAAATGGGTGTCCGAATTTACCCGATTTAAAATTGCTTTTCGACAATCCCTGTGTCGGATGGCCGCCGTTCGGCGTCGCGCTTGCTTGCCCAGGTGCGTGGTGACGCCTGGGACACGGCACGTTTCCCACACACTGAGCGTCGTTGGCCTTCAGCAGGTGTTTTCTGATCTGAGGGTCGCCCTACACGCTCCTACGCGGCACCCGTGGGTTTCCCACGGGTCGCCGTGGGGGATGGTGTGGGTGCAGGCCTGGCCGGCGCGTTTTGCGCTGGTTGAGCCTCTGGCGGAGGCATGGAAGTCCGCTCAGACTGTTTTTCAGGTGCCCGTGTCTGAGTGCCTTGACGCCTGGGTGCATTGGTAGTGGTTGTACACTGAGGTGCGGGTTCATCCCGTGCCTGTGGTGGCGCTGCTGGTGCTGGTACAGGTCCATCGTGCATTGGCACGGCTGGTGTGGTATCCACTGCCATTGCTGTACGATCGCCCTCCGTCCGTGGGGTTTCCGACACCGGCGTTGGCGCCGCCGTTGGGGGAGATGTTTCTTCCGCCGGCTGGGAAGCTTCCGCCGCAGCTGTGGAAGAACAGGCCGCAGTGCCAAGTGGAGTGACAACTGCTATCAGTGACCACAAACCACCAAGTACGCGTCCACCCAGCGAGGTGCGCCGCTCAGGTTCTTCACCTGAAGTGGGCTCCTCCGCTGGCTCATCTGTCGCCGGGGTTTCCACCGAAACAGGGAGCTTGAGGCGTAATACCTCAGGCGTTAGGGGTACCGTCTCCGGCGGGTTTTCCCGCGAAGGGTCGGTACGCCTGTCATACCCAGTGAAGTTGGTGACAGTGGTACAGGTGTCATTTCACCTGCCGGCGATCCTGGGCGCTGGGCAGGTTTTTCGCCACGGTGCCCAGCATCACGACAGATGTTTTTCGGGTTTCCCGTGCCAGGGGTTCCGCTGGCTGAGATTCATCCTCTGCCATTGGGACCCCTTCCTCTTCCTCCTCCGCTTCCGGAAGGGATTCCTCTGTGTGTAGCTGTACTGCAGCACGCGGGTCTTTTCCGCTCCTGTAGCACCCTTTTGCGTCTGACAGGCGGTAAAAGCTTGTACTTTCACTCCTGTCAGAGTCGGGGTATGGGGGTGGCCATGATGTTCTTACCCAGCTTCCGGGTAAAGGCTCTGGCTGATCCTTGTTGTTCAAGCAGAGGTCTTCCCACTGCGATCGGCGGTCCCAGACCATGCCATACTCTCCTGTGTCTTCCGGGAAAGCGGGCAACGGCACCGCATAATGAGGTTGGCTTACCTGGCGTGCCGCGAAATCGGTCCGAACTCCTGCTAGTCCAGGATATCCCCGAACTACGTGTGGAAATGCTCCTGGAGGCCGATTTCTGCCTCCTGCCAATCCGGCCGCAGGTTCACCCCGCGTCGGTCTGGGTCATCAGGCCTGGCGTCTTCTTGGGTGTATCCCCGAGTTAACCACTTCCTGTGGATATCCGCATCAGGTGGTCATGTGCTCCAGGAAATAAATGTAAACTTCCAGGACGTAGGTAATCCACGCCCTGTGCCAATGTTGCTGCAAGTATTTTCTGTCTGTGCTGTTTCAGCACATGTCGCCCAGTAATCCCAGTGTTCTGAATCTTCCGCAGAATACACCGGGTGAGTCACGGATTCTGTGCTGGGCGTCTGAGCAAATTCCTGCTCAGCGTCACCACGATTTGAGTAAACTGGTGCGACCAGGGGTGGTCGGGTTTCCCGACGTGTCCGTTCTACCGTCACATCTGGCGCTGGCGTAGTTTCCTCGTCACCGTCGACGCGCATCGCCGCGGGCAGATTTTCCGACCTCGGCCAGCGGCGCTGTGGCTGCGGCGTCAGATTTTCCGGGCCGCGGTCACGCTTGCCGGCAGCTGGGCTTGTGTGTAGTGCTGTTGGCACTTCCGCCACAGCAACCTCCCGCTTTCGCACCGGTTGGCCTGATCGTGATGGAGCTGGGTCTCCGGTGAGAGCCGTCACAGCAGCATCATATTGCTGGCGCTCTTCCAATGTCATTTCTGCCTGGGCAGTGTATCCCCGTCCGGAGGAAACAGGCGGGTGGCGTGCGATCTGTCTCCGAATCGTCACAGCATATGCATACCGTTGACGCTCCTCTTCGGAATCGAACGGCCGGCCAACCCTTGGGTTAACGGGTTCATCCCGTACCTGGTGGACCGGCGCCGCACGAGACGCTGCCGCGAGTTCCTGCGGACGAGCGCTCCGTGGATCAGACGTCTCGGGAAGGTTTCCATCCGCTGGACGTCTCGGAACAGTGTCAGGAATGGCAGGGTGAGGTGGAGGTGGATACCTGTACTGGTGTGTACCTGGCAGCGTAAACAATGCACTGTGCATAGCAGCAGTCTGTGGAATGTACAGTGGCATGCCAGATAGTACTATTCCAGGTTCTACAATACAAATTGTAGAATTAGGAATGGCCTATCCTATCTGGGATCTGTCTTCTCCTCACAGGAGGTATTTGGTACTAGGTTATTCATGTCTTCATTTGCCCAATAAAGGGCAATTTCAAGTTCAACACTCCGATAGGAGAACACAACTAACTGAAGTTCCAAAATCACACCTGGTTTGTCTTGTGCTCTGCATAAGCCCAAAGGCAATAAAAACTAATAGATAAGTGAAAGACTTTTTTTTTTACTCTCCTGGTTTTGTTCCCACGGGAGGGTGTAAGTAGGCCGACAGGCAGTGGGAAAAGAGTCAGGGGACGTACACTTGGTAGCGGATCAGGTTTCCTTTCTACGCCCATTGTTGCCCCCCACCTCAACCAGTGACTTTCAACAGTAGGTGGTGCTGAGCCTATAGGCTAAAAAGCAACCACGAGTTTTTTGGAGCCAACTTCTAAGCACAGGTACAAGCATCAGGACGCTCTGGGCAGTATATACATCCACACCCTTCTAAGTTTTTTTACTTCCTTACCTTTTGTGGTCTGCTTGTGTTTGTTCTGCAAATAAAAAAAGACAGAGCTCAAGCACCGACGCACCATTTGATCGTCAAGATTTGATTCGTTCTTTGAGAAGCAACTGTTGTGCATTGTTACAAGAGGAGTATAGGCTCCTACAGTCTGGTTCACCCCCAATGGAAGACACGTTCAGGTCTATCGAGGGTTCCCCCACCCAAGATGTTCCACACTCCGTACTTCCCTAGGTCTATTGAGCAAACCACCACCCTGTTTACCAGCTCTATTAAGCATCCCCCCACCAAAATCTCAAGCTCTAATGCGCAACCCCCCACCCATTTCTCCAGCTCAATCGAGCATTCCCAACCCCAAAGGGTTCCACACCTAACGGTGCCTCATTCCCGTCCGCAATGGGCTCCCCTACAGCCCCAGTTGTCTAGCTCTATCGAGAAACATAAAGCCCAACGGGCACAACCACTCTTGTTAAAAAGGCGATCTGCTGACATCTATTTCCCCCAGCGAGGTCTCACACTATCGCCGATAGGCACATTTGATTCTGAGGCGGTTGTGCCACATCAACTTTTTGTTGAGGGTGGGTTAGAAACAGCACGTTTTATCCAACCTCTCCATGCGCTCACAGATCCAAGTCCCAAAGGACAATTGCAAGAACCACCCGATACGGGTTCTTTTCTTGCATTGCCTTGTAAACCCCCCCTAATAGAAGCACGGGTGCGCTTATAGGGGACCGCCGCCTCCGGCGGCGGGAGGGTGCGCTTCTATTTGGACCCCACCTGTGCGATTTTTGTTGATTTACTTTAGAAATCCCATCAAAACGGGGGGGTGGGCTTGTAGCGGACCGCCTCCTTCGGCGGCGGTGGGTGCGCTTTTATTTGGACCCTGCGCTTTTAGCGGCCCCGTGCTTCTATTAAGGGGGGGTTTATGGATTCAGCAAATTTGCGCGAAACATTTGAGACGCATTTGCAGGAACATTTGCCACAAAAAATCCAAAAAGTGTGTGAGACAGTGTGTTAAATACAATACCGCAATGACGCGAAGTTTTCCGACTCGCAACATTGTTTGCAGGCTTTGTCTACTCAACTGGAGCCAATTACGGCAACTTTTCCCCAAATACAGCAAACGTTGCATGAACCTCCCACCAAATATCCCATTTTAGGACAATTCATTACAGTGGAGCAGTCTTCCACCCTTGCAACTGCTTTTCAGGAAGCGCAACAGCGCATTTTCTAACTCTGCGGTGAATCCGCTAATTTTTACCACTTTCAATCCGAACAATGTAAAATTTTGCCCCCGCACTTATGTGCGACAATTGGAGGAAATAATTTCTCATTTGCAGCAAAAATCTCGCCATTGTGCTGAAATGCGTGTTGAAATTGCAATTTTTCACACCCAAATCGCAAATATTGCGAGTAGGTTTGAAGATTTTCAACAACAGCAGCAAAGTGACATGATAGAAATCGAAGCCGCTTTGGCTAAGTATCATGCCCGCTATGCGGAAGTGAATGGCAAAATACCGGAGGTGACCGGAATTCAAACCGCGATAGCGGATTTGCAGGGACACGTGCAAAAATGAATAACAAAAGTGCAGCAGGTGCAATCACCAACCCAGACGCATTCCCGTCCATCAAACCCATACCTACACTCTCATGTGTGCACTTGGAGCATTTTTGCACCAAAAAGCGTGCTTAAAAAACACCAAGTTATGCAAGAATTTTGAGACAGGATCGTTAACACCGAGACAACCTTGAAAAAGGACGTCACAAATTTGCAAAATGACGTTCTCGCGGTATCTGGGCAAGTATCGGTCTTGATGGAACAGCCAAAGGCTCAAATATTCAAAAGTCCGCATTCGGCCAACCATCTCCACAATTGGAGGCCATTTCTCGTGCGATACGCACTTTAGCGGTACGAGGTCAAGAATTGGACACTGTTTTTGGTGAAACTTCGCAAGATTTCCTGTCAATTTCTAACAAACTTCCAATGTTGGACGAGTTGCCCTCATACCGTGGGCGAATTAGGCGTTTACATGATGATGTGGGTCGGATAAACGAGAATTTGCAAGTTGTTGACAAATTGGAGCAAAGTGTTCGTGAATTGGCAACGAATTTGGACCAAGTACGCGCACAATTGCGTTCTGTACAACAAATCCCGCATTCGGGAATGGTTGGCACATCTGCCGCATCTTGCATCTCAAAAAGCGCTATTCGCGCACCAGTTGTATAGCCTATAGGCAGATTGTCACCAAACCGCATTTCTGCTCATGTGGAAGTCCTCCCCGTGGTGTTACCAGTCCCAATGGACATGTTTGTGGATGATGAGTCGGGTTCTCCATCGAGAACCAAACAAATCACCTCTTAATTCAAGGGATACGGCAGTCCGAACTAATTAGCGGTACAGGCCGCAATCCCTCACCAAGAATGACCAGTTACTGGTCATTCCTCGCAAATACGCTTGGAATCCCCAACAGTACAACCATGTGACACGTCACCCCCCCTTGCGCATTTGCACCACCATTCCTGCATTCGCGACACCCCAAATTTACATGGTACCAATGGTACACTTGGTGGTACGTTCCATGCGCACTCGCAAAATTTACAGAACAACACACCTTGTGCAACCACCAGTATATCCTCACATGGTGCGATACCGCGCCTTGGCCCGCCTCCCATGAATACCACCGAAGGGCAACGGGTTAGCCAGAAATATTTCAAAAACACCATCCCAATGGCGAATGAGGTGAATCCCTAATTGTACGGTGATCGAACAACATAACAACATGGAAACAGGTTTTCCATGACTGGGAGTACTACTGGTTTTTAAAGGGACCCACCCAGGACGGAAATCTGGAGGTGATCAAAATGGACTTTATATATTGTCTACCAAAAGATGAAAAGAGCGCGCCAGACAATTGGACATCCGCTGGCGCATTTCTTTTCAGGATTTGGTTGAGCAATATGCTTCTTCGTGTTCCAGTTTGGTTTCTAGAATCACTCTGGAGAAAAAATGGCTTCAATATGCCCCCCATTGACCGAAAGTGGAGGTTGATAGACCTATGGTACTCAAAATGCCTTTGTTTGGCAGCCGAAGTAGACCAGGTAGGCGAAACCCAAATCAAAGAGCAATTTGACGCAGTATTACTGCACTTTGAACCCAAACTTACAAAGAAATACATCGCGAAGAACTCGCAGGACATATTTTGACGCTCGATGAGCGATGGAACTATGTTCTTAAACAGTTGAAGCTTTCACAGCTTCTGGGACTAATCCAGTCGGCTTATAATAGCCACCCCACAGCAGGAATACCTGCTATCCGAGTTAGTTCTGTGAAAAAAGTGTCACGCTTATCACATACCGCTATGGCAGAATACAAATCGCGCAATTCGCGCTCTTCAGCAGAATTTTTGGACAAATTGTGCTTTTTGTGATACCAAAAGGGTCATATGTCTTGCTATTGTCCAAATCCTGCAGCGAGAAAGCTCAACGCAAGCCCAAGAGGATCACCCTCATCATGCAGTTCTCATTTTTCACAAAATGTGCATTCGCAACAACCAAATATCGATCACGATCCACATGTTCACTGTGCGGATCCACCAACCACTTTTCACCCAAATTTCGCTATGTGACTCCTCCCCACCCCTGCCAGCACCAATCGCGATATAAGTTGCGGTTCAAAAAAACATTCTTCCACCAAAAGGTATAAGGTTGGTAGAAACAAAACCCCCATCGAGGATCATCACCCGGCTTTGGGCTGGGAGGGGGATGATACCCCACGTAACCAAAGGGTTCATCCCGGCATTAGCGCTCATATAGTCAGAGACGTATATGTGTCAAGAAAGTCAATGGCTGATGTGGCCACCGGTGCGTTTTTTGAGTGAAGGTGCCAGAACTCCAAGGATACAGACTACAGAGGCTACTAGAAAGGAGGTGACAGGAGTCGCGACCCTAGTCACCCTAGTCCCCTACCAAGTATCCTTTCTGGTCAGTGTGCAAGGTTTTTCTGGTGTCCCCGCTCAAAATGTTCACGAAACTTTGACATATAGACAGTTTTGTGTTTCCGGTTGTGGTGTATCATGGCATACCCCATGACTGACCATGTGGATGAGTGGATTTCCGCTCCAAGGATGCACACCACACCGCAAAATTCTACCCCCTCCACCAAACTTCCACAAATCAACACTTTTACACACCGTTTTCGATGACAGCAGCACCGTTTTCTACCACACCAACACCGTTTTCAAACCGGGGTAAGAGAAAGTGCCCCCCCTACCCACCGCACACTCACGAACGTTCCACATGCGGTAGGGGTAACAAGTAGCTTAACCCCCCAATCGTTTCACTGGGTTCCAAGGCGAAAGCCCCAAGGCCTGAAGTTTAAATGGAGTCGAGCAGTCGCCCAGCTGCTTTCACCTTTTCGTTTTCCACAAGGTTTGTCGACTCAGACAACCCTGTACCTACCCAGCAGCTCCAAATTTTGCGTGCTAAATTTTCAACGCCCTCAGCCCCGCAGACCGACATGCGCGACCAGGACAACCACTCCGCACCTTCCCCCCAAGTTGTGCACTCTAGGAGAACTTTCCGTACAATCATGAACCAAACACAAAGGTGAACAAACACATCAAAACTAATCCTCTCAACACATTCCATCTCCAATGAAGAGCACTGTTCTTTGGCCGATTTGTGGCAGGTGCAAGACAAATTCAGTACCACGTGCACATTCCCAGTGAAAGGCATAGCGCACATTCCCCCCAAGCGCTAATTGTGCACAACGCGCATAGACCTAATCTTGCGCACACTGCGCTTCCAGTCAACCCCCCCCGCTGCCCCATGCACATTTTGCAATACAGCAACTGCCCCCC
>CAAHFI010144360.1:0-13294 GCA_900893395.1 Euglena gracilis
CTGTGACATGTCCAATGCCTGATTCAGCCTGTTTTCTGCCTCACCCACCAGATTTTCAGCCGTTTTCTCGGGATTTTTTCCTTCCTGCACCAAAAGTCTGCCATGTAACCGTTCAATTTTGCAACTGATTTCTTCACCCCAGTTGCTCCCATCATCATCTCATTGGCCATGACCCGATTCCATTTCCACATCTTGTTGATTTTCAGCTTTTTCTGACCCAGATTCTGCAGATAAACTGCTGTCTGTCTGTAATTTTTGTGGCTGCGTCTGTGGAAAATCTTGCTTTTTTCGCCAACAAACCTGGGCTGGGCTTGTATTTGAATACGCTGTTAACGTTGGCTAAAAAATCTGCCCACACATCTGGGCTGGCCCGAAATGTGCGAAAGTGAAAATGTGCAAGCCTGGGGCAAGGAGGTGAGGGGTAGAGGGTATACGGGCGGCGTGAAGATGGCGGTGTTGTACGCTCCTTCACTTGTCTCCTTCAATCACCCAACAATGTAATTTTCCACTTCAAAACCACCAACAGTGTAATCCACACTTCAGATTCCCACCAATTATGTCAATGCCAAATTCAATACAACAGTATCCTTCTTTGCCAAATTATGGGAAAAACCCCTCAAGTTCTGTAAAAAAAACAGAATTTGAAACCGCAAAGTAACGTGACCTGCTTCCAATTTTTATAGCGTGTTTTTTTTAACTGATTGGCTGTTAACCGCGACTTTGAAATTTGCGCTTTCTGGAAACTTTTGGCTGCCGGCGAAAGCCAGCGGCCGACAATGAATCTCCTGACGAGGGGATGGAGGGTCACAGCCCCCTCCCCGCCTTCATAAAAGGTAAAAGGGCAAATTTCGGGAATTTTCTGGTGAAGAATCCGTTCTTTCACACTTCATCCTGTCGTCCAATTTTTACATGGGGAACTGAGCACAAAAGACTTGCACATCTTTTCAGTATTGCTAAAGCAGAATACCTGAATAACATTAAAATGCGACAAACACAAAAGAATGAGCTTTAAACGTAAAAAAAAATTGTGCTGTTATGAAGGGAAGCCGAGGGAACGGAGGCCAAATGCCAGCAGAGAAAAGAGATCCAAGAAAGCGTCATATTTGGTTCTCGAAAAACTCCAGGGTGGAAGTAACGATGAGGGCGGAGGTGGTGTGATTTTGGCTCCACGCTTTTTTTGTATGGCTCAACATGGGATGAAATCTCATTTCTCCCAAACCACTGGCATTAGTAACACACCTGAGTAGGCATTTCTGGCCTGTGCTGGTGAAATTTTGAACAATTTCACAACAGCATCAGCAATTTTATGGAATGATGCATGGTGGCCCCCCCCCGGCTGTAGGATTTTCCGGAGATGTGTAAAGCCACTCTGGTATCTTTTCATACGGGTATTTCTCGTTATAAAATCCTCAATGGATGAAGGTTAAATTTTCTCCGCTGTAAAACTGACCTGAGCAGATCAGGCAGAGAAGGGGACACCTAGTGGGCGGCGTTATTCTCCCCAATAGCTTTGGAACATTCATGGGTGGGGGTTTATTTTTCACACGGTGTATGTGGGCCTCGAAGTTGCTGGGCCCAGCTCGTCGTTGACCACTATTAAGAATGTGTCCGAAAAACGTTATCGTTTCGCGAAACAAATTCATCTTGGCTCCTTTTACAAGAAGTCGACATCTGAGAAGTGCAGCAAATACTGAATGAATACAACGACAGTGAATGTAGATAATATTTTTGTGCGTATTCGCTGAAGGAGGAGGTGTACCAAAATTCTGAATACTGGTAGTCTTTTGACCCACAAAGTGAACAACGGTTTCGCGATCACGATGGCCTTTCGTGATCATTACAACGTGGTGAGCCGCTATACGCCCGACCACGGTAGGATCGTGAGAATGATGATCCGCTTCGCGGGCAAGATCGGGATGAATCGTGGGTCGCAACCGGACGGGTGGACCGACCACACGGTGTTTGAGTCACGACCTCCATTGCGGTGACGTGAACGTAACGTGGTGTACCGTTACCGGGTGGGTCACCCGACCGTTGTAAATGCACAGATCACGAAGAACGCGAACTCCAGGAAGAGAGGGATCCTCGGGGGTTTTACTGCGCTTTCACGCTCCGGATACGGACATTTGCGAGAAATATGTCCACAAAATGCATACTTTGTCCGAAACTTGATCCAAAGAGCGCAAAATAATGCAGTTTCGATTCCCACGTGGGGGATTTTGGGGTTTGACGTTGATAGCGGGATTTTGGAATTACTCGATGGTGATTTTGGGGAAGTAGTTAGTTGGACTGCATGTACTGAACCGGTAGGTGTAGGTATTGTAAATCCAACCCTTTTCCTCGCTTTCGCACTTTGGTGCGTAACGTCAAAAGTTGATGTAAAAAGAAAAAAAATAATATAAAAGTTGAAAGCCCTTTTCCCCACTTAAGACAGCAGAGCACAATGCAGGCAGAAGAGCTGCTTTGGAGCTGAACTCAAAGCCATGTGATATGACCAATGTCCTGCAGGACTTCAGGGAACAATTTGTCTTCAAGAAATGAAGAAAGAGAATACCACCTGCAGAGAGGAGTTCGTGTGATCCCACCTGATTGTGGTCACGAATGTCCCTAAGCTCTGCCACTGTCCTACTTCTGAGACTATGCTCAGAGTTCAGATAGTGACGGAGCTGTTCTATGGCGAACTACAGAACTGGGATCGTGCCTGGTACACTAATACCCACTGCACCCCGACATCGAGCGTCTCGGCTCGGCGAAGTGTAGTGGATGCACAACAACCAGGTGTGGATCAAGAGCCAATACGGCTCGACGTTCCCCTTTTTGCGCGTTTCCCGGGCTTACCAACAGAGGTATGAACTCTCGCGTAGGTATTGTGAGCAGGAATTTCCGGTCCCCGTATGGGGATTCGGCGTACGCCGACGATCCCCACCACCTCGCAATAACCCGAACGTGCGGACGGGACGCCGCATCTTATGCTTGTGTGTCACGACGGACCGGGTTTGCAGGGCAACCGTCGCAGCGTCCACAAGCAGCGTTTTTTTATGCTGCAGCAATTCTGGTCGTGGGCGTGGACCACCTATGTCATGGAGGTAGAGAAACAATTCCGTGACACCCAGGACGACAGGCTTGGGATGGAGAGCCTGCGGCTGCAGCATGAACACCCTATTAGGGGTCGGCGGTTTGTCAGTTCGGCGGATCCTTGGAATGGGATGTTTTCACGTACCTCACCAACCCGAGAAGCATCCTCTACCTGCGCATGCCTATTCTGGCATGCTCCAGGATTTCGAGGTGGGGTTCTTTGAGGCCTTGGAGGCAACGTTCAACCAGACCTCCTTGTCCCGAATGTTCCGGCCAACGCATTGGTGCGACCATCATGGCCGACACCCTTCCACAAAAGCACCAGGAGCAACACACGTGCATTTTACAGGCTTGGTGACCCTCAGGGATGCCGATGGCACCCCAACAATCCTCGATCGGCTGAGGATCTGCGTCCCTACATCGCTACGGAGGTTTCGCCACCGCGACTCCTCGGCGACAGGAACGTGAACACAGCGCTTCCGTTACCATTTTGGAGGCAGCGCCGCCGTCTCTGACAGGAACGGCTGTGTTATTCGTCTCTCCCCCGAAACGGGCAGGATGACGATCAGTCTCCCTGGCCCCTTTGGCGGCAACCACCGTGTGTACACCGGCAGGACACCCTCAAGATAAAGTCGAGAGGGTGGAGGATATCCTCTACGATGCTCTGCTTACTCTTGCACAGCCCCTACCAGACGAAGCACCAGCAGGGGATGCACCTGTGGCTTCAACGCCTGTGCCGACGGCTGAAACCCAAGCCGATGTGGCTGGTATGGTCGTCGAGGATGCTCTCGAGGAGACTGCCCGTCCCACAGCACTCCCCTCATTACGAGGACGTGTGCTCGGCACCGTGGACATCGACATTACCGCCGGGGCCGCTACACTAACGCCGGGGAGAGCAGGCGCAGCATCAAGATCGGCCACTGAGGTAGCTGAGACACCGGATGTCGGTGCGTCTGCTCCCCCACCTCCGGAATCAGTGCAACCACCAACAGGAGATGAACCATAACCAAAGAGACATCTTTCATACCGGCTACAACGGAGGAGCATCCTCACGTTGCACCCGCGCTCACAATCACGGAGGATCAAACTCCAGTGGCTACGGCAGAGGTCGAAATGGAAGTGGAGGATATTCCACGACGGACACCGACACCGCACAGGACGCCACGTCAACCACGAAAGACGATGACTGAGTTCTTGGGAGTGCCAACAGCTGTGGAACCACCGATAGAGGTAACATCCACTGCTCCGCGCACCGTCGGGCAGGATGAACCTGCACGGCGACGGCAGCAGGAGCAGCCCTAAGAACGCGTGCCCACTCCTCAGAGGGTCATGCGTGACTCAGCGGTCACTGTGCCCGCTTCGTCCATACAACCACAGTGTGCTCTGGCGCCGCCTGCTCCTGTTACCAGGAGTAAGCCGCAGGCGTCGCCCCCTAATTCCGGGAGCACGAAGCCGAATGGAGCAACACAAAGGGTGCTGCACCTGCAAGCCCTCCTTACAAAAGGCGGTGATGGGAAACCATAACCGAAAGGGAGCACTGGAGGCCGATCCACGGACAACCAAAAGTCCACACAACGATGCACGACTATTCGGACGTGGCATCGTTCGGCTACGGCTAGAGAAAACCGAATGGTAAGGCCCATGGCTGACAAGCCGCTTCCTCATCGGCCGCAATGGCAACATACAAGGAGTAGGATGAACCTGCTTCGCCCCCCCGTTTCTGCAGATTCCCAGCTCTTGGTCCTGGATATCCTGACCAGCCTCAGCACTGTGAAAGCACGGAATAAGAAGCCGGCTGTTCTTCTGCACCACAAACGGTCACTGAATCGATGGATTCAGCCAATCTTCTTCAAGGCGAGCCCTTCCATTATTCCCAGGAGCCGCTAAGCCTGCTCAGCAGCACACCCCGAGAACTGGCACAGTACTTCGGCGAAGACTGCGTGTTGCATTTCCAGCACAGCACGACACGAATTTCGCGGGGACATGCACTGTGTGCCACCATGTGCAGCACAACCAATCACTTGCGCATGTGTGCAAGCAGCAAATGCAATCTCCGTCGTTACACCACAGGGCGTATGTGACGAACTGTGTGTCGCTCGTATGTGGCGAGTGCCTGAACGGCTGGAAGCACAGCTTGAACTACTACAAAAGTGAGAATGCTCACGAGAGGGATATCCCTGCCTTGTGCATCAACTGTATTGGTGCCAAGTTCGTGCAGGCTGCCGATAGCGCAGTGACCACCATCGTCCTCCAGCACTGGGAGACGTTGGAGAAGTGAACGAAGGAGAACAAAGAATTGTAAGGACGCCTGAAACACTCCGAGTTCAGGAAGATAGAAATACACCGCCACAAAATAATGGCCTGTGAGTTCCGGATCGTCGTTTGGAAAGTGTGCCTCGCCATCGAGGAACACGCCAAGGTAAGAGTGCCTTACCTCTGCTCCGATAAAGACTAGGAAACAACCGTCTATCCGTTGTTTAACAAACGCAGTCGTCACGTATACGCTTTGCCGCAGCGGCTACCTGAAGAAGACGATTTGGTGGACCTCAGAGGTTGGTTGGTGGCCTTATTATGTCCCATAAGGCAAGGACTGGGACAGAAATGTGGACGTATGACGTCACCTTTAAGCAGGCTCCGGGGACGCTCCCGCAGGTGTCTGCAAAAACACCCCCCCCCCCCGGATGAGTTATATCATCTGGCCGGTGATGCTGCGCAGAATGTTCTGGGATCCGCTCCAACGGTATATTCACCATCAATTTGAACGTTCTGAGGAGAAGCTACCGGAGAGTTGGATCAAAGACGTGAATACCTCATCCTTTGATTTTAACAACCCGGAGCACAACACAATCCGCAGTGAAGCCACTCCACCGCATTCTGCGCTACACGCAGCGCACAGGGCCGAAGGCCTACTTTCATTCCCTTTTCTTTTGGGCCGTCTGAGGCCATAAGGCTTGCAGACAGGACAAATTTCCATGACCCACGCCAACCTCCAACTCCTCTCTACTTTCCCCCAGGGGCAAATGCTGTCGCCAGCA
The DNA here is from genome assembly GCA_900893395.1 of Euglena gracilis. NCBI lineage: Eukaryota > Euglenozoa > Euglenophyceae > Euglenales > Euglenaceae > Euglena > Euglena gracilis. The sequence goes on from CAAHFI010144360.1 coordinate 6,111, forward strand.
TTTTGTTTGTAGAGTAGGGTTTTTTTTACGTTGCCAGGTTTGCCTGAGGCTTGACTGGTCAGGCGCACCGACCTTCCAAACCCTCCACATGGGTATTCCTGGAATGTCCATGGAACCAAGCCCAAGTGCCTTGGGCACACCCAAACTGGGTGTGCAGGTTTGCCTGGCAGGGAAACCTGACAGCCCCATTTTACCCAGAGGGATACAATATACCATGCCCATAAGCCCTGCAGAAAATGTGAAACCGTTTTGCGCGTTTCCAGATTTTGGTTTCCCCTCTTTCAGCCCGCCCCCCCTATGAGTGGTCCCGTGTGCGACGGAAAGGAGACTCTGAGGGTGCGTCAGGGTAAACCTTCCACAGGCCAGGTCTGTGTCCGGTATCACTCCGACCAGAGTGTCTGGTCCAGAAGGGAAATCGGGAATCCCTGGGAGGGGGATGTGTGCCACTCGTATGCTCTCTGCACTTCTGATGAGGAGTACGCATGGGAGCAGATCCTATTAGTATCTTCTCAACCGCGTTCTCTCTCCACAGGTGACATTATTTCATATCCTTTATAAACTCTGCACCACGGACTGAACTCTTGTTTCTTCGTCTTTTTTGTTCCCTGTGATTTGCATCTGCCGTGCAGGGAAGCTTAAAAATTGGTTTTTCTATTACTCTGAATTTGAGTCCTCAAGCAGGTGCGACACGGCAAAAGCGAAGGATTTTTGGAGAAAAGGGGAAGAGGGGACGAACAGTCCGAGCTCAGCAGTCCACGCCTGCACCCAGGACCCCGCTGGCCCCGCATACCGCCATCCCGGGCTCATCCAGCTCCCTGTCGCTGGCCGCCGAACCAGCACAGCCGCGCCTCCCCACAGTTCACCCTCCGCCCCCTTCCCAACCAGCCCGGCGTCGCTCCCCGACACTCCTCCGGCGGATCCCCGGCCCCTCAAAAGGCAGTCCACCCTGACCGCCTGGATGCAGCCGCCCCGTGCTCGGTCGCCACCACACGGCCCGGAAACGGAGGGCCCACCGACCTAACCTCAACCGGCGCGGGCGCAGGAATCACGGATATGGACTTCAGCCGGCGCCGTTGAGCCCATGCAGCGCTAGGTGATGGACTATGCCATCACCAACGGAACCCCGCCCCTTGGACCACGCCGCCAACCCGGGGGGCGACCGATACCTACCAGGCCGCCCCACGGTCACATCAGTGGCGGCGGCTAACGCAACGGCTGAGCGGTCCTCATCGGCCGCTTCCATGTGCCGACCAAGGGAAGAGATATTCATACCACAATTCGCATATGCATTTCCACGCGACCGAGCACTGCAGTCATCCGAGCAGAGCGGCTGTCCGTGTCCAAGCGCCGACCATCGTCCTAATCTGTCTATCGAGCCCCATCCCGCACGCAGCCGTCCCAACCGCCGTTGTCTGCGTCATCGTCGCATCGGTCCGCGCCGGCATCGCACAACTCGAGCACCGCAGTCCCACCAGCGCAGTAAATATCGCGACATTCAGCACCACTCCCGCAAGCCGTGACAGCGGCCGTGCCCATGCCGCCATCACCGGTTCCGGTGCCGGTGGCGGCTGCCCAGTCTGTCCAAGTCCGCGTCCGACCCGTGTCCCACGTCTCTGTGCCCGTGTCAAGCCAGCCGCTGGGTGCCGACACCTCGCTCTGCAGTTTTACCTTGTGAGGCCATGCCTTGTTCGCCGGCGGTGATGTTTGATTGCTTTACTGTGCTAGGTTAGGAGTCCCTGCCTGCAGCCTTTTTTCGCCGGAGTTTGCTGATTCTTTCCCTTTGACACCCGGAAGAAAGGAACAGGGTCTCGAACGAAGACGAAGCAAGTGGAGAAGTCAAAATCAAACGTATATACAGAAGGACACGAACCAGACGAACAATTATTTACTGCTTACAATTTCGATGTGACTTCGGTGAACAATGCTGTGGAGAAGAAAATGGAATTGTCCAAGCGATGTGAACTACCCTGAGCAGCAGTCACCGCAGCAACTGGAGAACCTGGAGGTGCGGACGAAACGTGGCGAACCATGGCCGTCCCTTCACCCCAGATCACTACATCAAAAATTGCTCAGAAAAATCACTCACCCAGTGACGGCCACGGACTGTGGACCACAGTGGTCAGAAAGACCAGAAGGAGGACAGAACCCCCAGCCCAATACGGGCAGAAAGACCCGGGCATTGGGACAAGAAGTACATGCAAGATGGGACAAAAGAAACAACAGGATTTCAGAGGCGTGTCTCACAAGGCCTACCAGTAGCCAGGGCAGAATCCAGGCAAAAGTGGGGAAGATGGAATGAAGGACAAGGTGGTGGACATGGGGGCCAATTCCACAAGCAAGTCCACACAGGAAGGGAAGAAAAGGTCTGTCAAATGCCCCCATTTTTTTCAGCGCATCACCTCTCAAGGGGAAGAAAGGGGGGCTCAGGAGCCTCCAAAGATTGCCAGTGGAGTTGCAGACCAAGGTCAAGCACAGCCCCATGGAGGGGAGACTAAAGCCAGATGGACCAGAATTAAATTCTTTTCGTTTGCACGGCCATGGAGACGAACAATTGCAGGGCCGTGGAGGCCAGTCTTTACACGGCCATGGAGGTCCGAATTTACCAGGCCAGGGAGGCCAAATGCGTCAACAAGGCCACGGGGGCCAAAGGGGTGGTCCAGAAATGGTCCCCAAGAAGCTAAGGTGCAAACCTTAAATCAAATGCACCAACCCCAGGGGGATGCCCCACAGGGGGCACTGAAGAAAAAGGGGGGCAGCCACCAGATCAGTTTGCTTCACCAATGGGAGGGGCTGATCAAAACAAGGGGGGGACCCTTAGAGACCCCCAGTAGTAAATCTTCCGACAACACACAATTACAATGTGCAGAAAAAAGAGAATTTGTCAGCACGGAAGGAGAGAGTGCAAGCCCCCCCCCGTGTTTTTCAAAGTATTTGTTATCTAGGGGTGAAATGTCCAAAAACCCCGACACCCAGCCCCCAGAAATTCACCGAATTTAGGAAATAAAACACATGAAATAGAAATGGGGAGACACCTCCCTTCACCAACGGCTGCAAAAAGCCTGAAATGGTAGAGAAAAAATGCCCCGCCAGCAACAGGTCAACTCATCAGGGATGGCATTCAACCCCACTGGGTGCATCCGAAATGTTTTACACCCACCCACAAACCAGATCAAATTTGGACCTGAACTGAGCAGAAAAAAAACCTCTGGAGTACGAAAAAACTGGATCAGTAAAGAGGGCAGCTTTTTAAACACCCAATATCTCATCCCCTGTTTTTTTTTTGCTTTCAAAACCAGAAGGGGGACAAACGACTGCAGGTAAATGAATCAACAGTTCCAAGTGAAACCTTTCAAGCTGGAACACATCCAGCATTTTTTTCATGCTCCGGAAAAAGCCACTGCGCAGCCAATTTCGATGTAAAGGATGCCTTTTTTCCCATCCCAGTGAGCCTGGCCCTAAGGCTATTTATAAGGCATCAAGTGGGAGGTAAGACCTGGGAGTCGCAGGCAGGGTTTTTTGGACTAAACATAATGCACCAACTGTTCATGGGGTTATGAAAACCTTCGAAAGGCTGTAGAGAAACAGGGGGATCCAGATCTTCATAAATCTGGATGACATTCTACTGGTGGCACCCCACCAAAAAAAATTTACAAAGTCACCTGAACACAGTTGTCAAAGATTTGCTGGATTCTGGGATCAAATTCAATTCAAAAAAATCGTCCCTGCAACCCACCCAGGTGAGAAATCAACTTGGAGTTCAACTAAACTTCCAAGAAGGAAAGTTACAAGTGCCCCCCCAAGAAAATCAAAATAATCAAAAATGAGCTGCGGAAAGTTGTAAAGAAATATTGTATGTCAAGAAGGTAGTTGGCTGTAATTTTGTGTCAAGTTCGCACGATTGGCAATTTTTGTGATGGCAAAAATTCAAGGCACCCTGGGACTCAAAAAACCCCATTTCTCAGGATATAAAATCCCAGTCGCAGGATGTCAAAAATCGGTTAGACAGCTAGGAGGAAGACCCATTCCACAAAATTCCACCAGAGAATTACATTATGACAGAAACAACCATGCCTGGGGAAGACTGAACATCAAAACTGGCAAAATTGCCCAAGATTTAAGTGCATCAATCAGCACTGTGAAAACCCTCAGCAAACTGGAAGAAACGGTGGTCCTCTCAGTGGACAATCAGGATGTTTTTTATTACGTTACAAAAGGAGGGGGGTGCCTAAAAGACCCTTTCAACAGTATGCTAAGACCATTTTAAAAATTGTGCATTGATAAAAATATAACGATCCACAAAAAGCGGGTACCTTAAAAAACTGCCTTGTAGGCCCTATAAGCAGGTGGGAAATGGAGAAGGGGGAATATTCCCTGGACCCCTAACTTTTTCAGTGGCTAAGGCAACAATTAAGATATTTCATAACCCTGGAAACATATTTTTTTTGCCTCCCAAGGCAACACAAAACTGCCAAAATTTCTGGCCAGATGGCCTCACTGGGAAGCTTCAGGTGTGGATGAATTGCAATGTCCACTGAACAACACGGGGGAACTTTATGCACCCTCCCCTGTCATTGATTTATTAATATCTCCCCAGATTGAGAGCATTTCCACATTCCAAAGTTTTGATGGTCACCCCCTATTTGGATGCAGCTACCTGGTGGCCTCAATTAATAAAGATGAAAGTACCAGGGACCCCCTGCATATAAAATAACCCACAATTGGGTATGTTCAAAAGTTTCAGGGGGGAGGAAATGCCTCCCCTCAGGTGGCCCCTTCCCTTCATGATTTACTTAGGCAAATACTGGAAAGGAAACAAATACAAAAAAGAATCATTGACCATTTACTGGCGAGAAAACCCAGTCTGAAACGGTATCAAAGTGCTTTGAAACTTTTATGGATGATTTTGGAGAAAATGGGGTGCCTGCACTCCAACCCCACCAACTGAAGCGAAGAACTGACCAAGTGGCTGCCACTTTGGTGTAATTGTTTCAATTTTTGAAGGCCCAGGCACACATTTGGTTTGATATTTCACACCATGTTGGCCCCTTACAAGAAGCTTTGTATCCAAAAACGGGAGAAATATGGCGCACTTTCGGATCCCCTTCCAATCCTCCTGGGGCTGGCCCAAGCCTGCTTTCCCACTCATATATGCACATTACGTACACGTCTCATTTTTTTTGCTGCTGAATTCTCTGTTTATACAGATATTCAACATTTGGACAGATTCAAAGGCACAACAAGTGTTTTAGGCAAGGCGCCCTACATTAAAATTCGGCGTAAAGGCCAGAAATTCCACAAGTGGGAGAGAGTTGTTGCACTTCCGCGGGTCCACAGATCAGTCCATTTCATTTAATTCTGCCTTAAGTAGCTGCAACCTGTTTTAACGTCAAGCCATGGGGCCCTTCTGTTTCAGTAAAATCCTCCTTTAAAGCTATAGGAGCTGACACAATTTCTTCAATAACAAAATAATTTTTGTCCCGGCACGGGGTATCTCCCTAGGTGTGGGGGGCCGACTCCAGCAGAGGGGCAGGAGTTGGTTCTCTCAAAAAAGCAGGGCATTTCTGTCAAAAGCAGTTCCTGAAATTGGTCAGTGGAGGGGGGAGAGGATGGTTTTTTAAGCCCATTATCAACGACTTGGAGCCCAAAGCGTTTTAGATAGTTCCTTGGCCCCCGAATTTTTGTGCAAGATCAGGCCTCACAAGGACAAAGTGCGGAGCCGGATGTGTCTCGTACTCCCTCGAGGAAAACCGACAAGGGAGGAAGGGACACCGGGGGCGAAGCACAAAGACCTTGTGAGCCCGACCCCCCACCCGTAAACATAAATTTGTCTTCAAAGGCCCTCGGTCAGAGAATTGTGGCCAGGGGGGGGGGGAGAGGGGTAGAACCCACCCGAAGGAGCAATAAGTTCTGTCGCCACCGACTCAGTCGGAGACACATCGTCAACCAACTCAGGCGAGGCGGCACTAAGCAGGGACACCTATCCCAGCACAGCAAAACAATCAAACAAAATTACCGTCGAACAAGGCTTGGCCTCACAAGGTCTTTGTGCTTCGCCCTCGGTGTCCATTCGTCCATTGTCACTTTTCCTCGAAGGAGTACGAGAAGGTGCACACCGCAGTGTGCCGAAGGAACGGTGCGCCAGCAAGCCGTCCATCCCAACCTATCGCATTCCATGCATCAGACAACCATACCCAATTCGTACTCCCTCGAGGCAAGCCAAAAAGGGAGGAAGGGACACTGAGGGCGAAGAACAAAGACATTGTGAGGCCATACCTTGCTCGCCCCTGTTTATTGTGTGATTGTTTGCTGCGCTGGGTTGTGAGGTCCCGCTTAGTGCGGCTCGCCGGAGTTGGCTGCATTGTCTCCGACGTTGCGAAAATGGCGCTGTATTTTTCCTTGGGGGGGTCCCCCCCCTGGCCCAAATCTTCTAACCGAAGACAAATTTATTTATATGGGTGGGGGGTCGGGCTCACAATGTCTTGTGCTTCGCCCTCGGTGTCCCTTCCTCCATTTTCGGCTTGCCTCGAGAAAGTACGAGACACCTCGGGCTCCGCACTTTGCCATTGTGAGGCCAGATTATGCACTGAAAAAAGGGGGGCCAGGGCACCCTCGAAAGCACCTTGTGCAATAAGTCTTTGGCAGTGGGCTGTGAAAGCCTGCAACCTCTTCCATTGACCAATTGAACACATTTCTTGGGCAGAAAGGCCCAATTTTTTTGAGCAAACCAATCCCTGCCCCTCTGGTGGAGTGTGGTCCTCAAACCTGGGGGGGTAGCCCCTGTTTGGACAAAAATTCTTTGGCGATAGAAGCAGTGGTATCTGCCCATGGCTTTATAGGGAGGTTTTTTCGTAATTTAAAAGGGGACCCCAAGGTTTCATAAAGAAACGTGTTGCTGCCACATAAGAAATCATCGAATAAACGGGACTGATTTGGGGGCACTGGGGAATGAAGACAACTCGCTCCCACTTATGGAGTTTTTGCCCTTTACGTTTAATTTTGATGTAGGGTGCCCCCCCCCAACACACTGGTGGTTCTTTGGACCTGTGCCAAATCTGAACTTCCGTATAAACAGAGGATTCATGAACAGAAAATGAGTTGTGTACGCAATGTACACATATCAGAGGGCAGGGGGGACTGTGCCAGCCCCAGGAGGATTGGGAGAGGATCCCAGAATGCACCATATT
>CAAHFI010144916.1:0-12036 GCA_900893395.1 Euglena gracilis
AACCAAAATAACCATCGAATGACTCCAAAACCGCTATCCGCGCTCAAACCCCAAATCCCCTACACGGGAATCCAAACCGTGCTTTCCGCGCTCCTCTGATCAAGTTCGGAAAAAGTGGTCTTTTGTTTAATCAATCAGGACATATGTCTCACGAATGTCCGACTCCCAAATCACGAAAGCACAGTAAGAGCCCCCGAGGATCGCTTTCTCCTGGAGTTCGCGTTCTTCACGGTCTGCGCATTCACAGCGGTCGGGATACCGATCGGGTGATAGTAGACCGCGTTCCCTTCACCCCACCGCAAAGCGGACGTGGTTTCATACCACGAGGTCGGTCCCCCCCCCACTACCTGCAATCGGGTGCGAACCGTGACTTTCACGATCTCGGTCGCGAAGTGGATCATCCTCTTCGCGGTCCGACCGTTGTCGAGAGGATACCCGCTCCCCGCGTCGCTATGATGTCAAAAGGCAATCGCAATCGCGAAACCGTTGTTCCCTATGTGGTCTAAAGACCACCATTCATCCAAGTGCCCCCATTCCTGTTCCCCCCACCCTGGCCATGGTCGTCGTGATTCCAATCGAGGTTCCGCCAATAGGCAGCGGGTTGGTTTCAAATATCCTCTATCGAGGAAAAAAGACCTGGCTTCGGGCAGGGAGGGGGATGAGAGCACCGAGGATGATTGGCGGAAGACGGGCATGCGATTCGCGCGATACACGCAATTTATTTAGGAAGGCCACCATAGGCTAAAAGGCCGACTCCGATATGGAGTAGGGGAGCCTGAGGTCTGAGGGCACGGACCTCTGGTCTGATGAACAGATGGAGGTGGCAACTGATCACCTCTGCCCCACGGTCTTTTTGGTCGGTACCTGTAAAATTTTCGGATCCCTCCGTGCCAAATGTTTGCTTGGAATGTTGAGCAAAGTAAGCAAAGAGTCATGAAACAGTTGGCGCGACAACAATTCTACACCCGACCCTTTGCTTTGCGTACCCCCCATGGAACGTTTGGTCAAAGCCAAAATCAAAACTCAAAATTTATGTGCACAAGCCAAAATTTTATCCGACACAGTGTGTCGGATCCCCCTTCTTTTCCACAAAGGACTTATACCCACCCCCCTCTTGGTTCATGCCAAGAATCCCATCAACATTATGTCCGCTGACAACAACCCCATGTGCGGGTGGTTATTTCGCATGCATTTGGGACATATTCCTCCCCATTATAACAAGCACCACACAGACACACACCCCACAATTACAAAATTTTCTGGGTACTTGGGGTTGCCAATACCGCCGGGTCAGATGTCATATTGGGTTTTCCATTCCTACGGCAACACCGCTTGGTGGTGGATTGCCTTTACACGGTTGCGAACTACCTTCCGCACGCACAACACACCCCCAAAATTTTCCCCCATGACGGCACACAGGATGTCCCCCCGTATTTCCACAACGTTTTCCACTACCGAAACACCTTTTCATACCCTAGGAGTAAAGAGAAAGCAGCCCCCTACCCAACGCACTTTTACCTCTCGTTTCCCATGCCGTAGGGAAAGCCAGTAGCTTAACCCCACACGTTTCGCTGGGTTCCCAGGCGAAAGCCCAAAGGCCTGAAGTAATTACGGTGTCGAGTAGCCGCCCAGCTGCACAACCTTTTTGTTTTGCACCAGCTGTTTCGACCGCAGACGCCCCTGTTCACACCCCAGCAGCTACCCAAACTGACAACAATTTATGCACTGACACCCACACAAACGTGCACCACAAGCACCAACCCTCCTACCAACGCGCTCACTGTCGGAGGACCTCCGCCTACCACGTTTTTGATTGTGTATGTCTTGTTGAATCTTCTAAACTAATCCGATTGGATCCCGCAAACGGGAATTGTTACCCCCCTACACTTGACAGTGGTACCTTTACACTTGGTAAACCACCCCACCTACAAGAAACCTGTTTCTTATAGGTGGGTCTCCAAAAAATGGCCCGAGGGTTTCTTTTTGGTGGAGGTTTCTAATAGGTGGGTTTCAATGTCCGAAAATTTTTTGCACTGACAAAAACCAAAAGTGGCCAAAAACAGTCGAAAACGTCCTTCGCACCTTCGTCGCTGAAGAAAATTGGGGGGTTTCTTACAGGTGGTTGGGTTCAAAGCTTCCCAGGGATTCTTATAGATGGGGGTTTCTTATAGGTGGGCGTCAGTCCAAAAATCCGAAAGGGTTTCTTATATGTGGGGTTTTCTTATAGAGGAGGGTTTCTTATAGGGGGGGGGGGGGTTAGCGGTACAGTCGGTACGAATTGAATAGATATCCTACACTTGGTACTTTTTCACATTTCACAATTACACCTAGCAGTTTTTCGTAATTCGTGAAGGTGAATCAAGCACTACAGTGTAAAGGCATAGCCTCCCTTTTCGGATTTGCGCATAGCGCTCCCACTGCGCCTATGGCGCTCTCCACACACCCCGCGCATATCGCGCCTCCCGCAAATAGTGTGATCCCGCGCATATCGCGCTACACGCACATAGTGTGAATTCCGCGCATATCGCGCACTCCGCGCTATCGCGCATCATCGATTATTGGGTATATTCCCACCCCACCCATGACCCCCCTGGATCACGTCCTTGTGGACATGTTGTGGATGATTCACAATTCCGTTGTTCTGCTTTACAGCATGTTCCCCCCCTTCAAGATGTTCAGCAGATCTCCAAGTACACCAAGGACACCTGGAATGCTTTTCAGTTTCGTCAATATCGAATTTTGAAACAATTTTTTTCAAAAATCGCCGGCATGGCGAATTCATTTGATTTGTCCCTGGAAAATGATGCATTCTCTTCCAATGCGCATTCGCGATTACCGCGACATATGTCGCAACATTCCAACGCTTTTGGTAAGATTTGGGGAGACACTATCCTATGGATGCATCACCCCATAAAACTTGTCCCGTTGTAGTAAATAAGATTTCCAGGATCAAGCGCGAGGCGCATTGTTTTATTGATGGGACCTGCCAAACAATGTTCCTCTATTCGAGGATTTCCGTGGAGTAGTTTTACCACCTTTCCAAGAATCATTTTTCGTGTTTGTTTCTTTGACGCTTTCAATGTTTCTCAATCCCCACCCATTGTGTGTTTGGATCATACCGACCATGTGGGAGACGATAAGGCTTTTCTCAATGACGCCGACAGGCATCACCGTTCTGCCCCCCCCCTATGGTTGATATGACCCATAAACATTTTTCCGCTGTCATTGAAAGTGCAGGACAGCACCCCAATTCAGCAGAATTTTTACGCGCATCAGTCGCGAATTTTCTGGTGTTTTAGAGAATCCTGTTTACGCTTGTGATATAGATCCCGCTATTTGCGGACCTTTTTGGAGTTTGTAAAATTGAGCTTAAGGAAGGCGCAAAGACAATGCACCGGAAATTTTCCGTTGTTCAGGAGAAAAAGAGATAGCTCTCAATGAAATATTGAAACGCTCGTAGACCGGAAGTGGATCATCCCTTCCAAGAGTGAATGGACTCCCAGGCTTTTGTCGTTCTAAAGCCCCAGACCCAATCAGGTCAGAACAAGTGGTGGCTTGGTACTGGATTATCGGTACTTAAACTCGCAAACTAAGGATGACCCTTTCCCGCTACCTCTAATAGAGGATCTTATTTACAAAACAAGCGGAAAACCGCTTGTGGTCAATTTTCGAACAGGAGGATGTTTCCACCAAATGCATCTTGACCCCGATCCTCAAGCCTATACGGCATTTGTAACATCCAGAGGTGTTAACCAATGGACGGATTTACCAATGGGTGTTAAGAATGGACCAGCAAAGTTTCAGCGCATGATACAATGGGTCTTACGGATTTACCGTTTGTGCTGGCATACATTGACCATGTTTTGGTTGGTACCCCCTCTCCTACAGAAAATACACACGAGAATATTCTCGACATTCACTATTGCGATGTTCGTGCGGTATTAACCGCATGTCTCAAGCATAGACTTTTTGTCAAAGGTGCCAAAATGCACTTGTTTCGCGAAAAGATAAAGTTTTGCGGTCACGTTCTTAATAATTGCCAACGCGAGCGGCGCCTAGCAAACTAGAGGCCATTAAGAAATGGACACTGAGGTCATCAAGAACACCACCCATTTTGAAAGCATTTTTGGGATTAGTCCAATATTACGCTATTTACATGAACGATTTCGCGAAAATCGCGGTAACCTCTAACAAGGCAACTAAAACATCACGCCACCGAAAATACAAAAATCAAATGGGACGCAGATATGCGTGAATCTCTAAGGGGCATTAAAGGGCTAACGCTTGAAAATGTCGTACTCGACATCGTGGATCCTTACAAGCCTTATGTGCAAGAAGTCGATAGCAGCGATTATGCTGTAGGCGGTGTTCTAAGCAAGCATACGCGGCTAACGAGTTACGCCCTGTAGCACTTTTCAGTAGAAAGCTACAAGAAGAAGATGGAAAATGCCAAGTCAAATGGAGTATCCGTGAGAAGGAAACGTACGCAATCGCACTTATTTTGCAAAACTTGCGTAGTTGGGTCGCCAGTTCCTTGGTGCAAATGCTAATGTTGACTGACATGAGAGTCTTCAACACTGGTACACCGATGACTGGACAAAGCAATGTCTTCCGTAGGCCGAAGATGCCGATGGCGTGAATTTTTGTCTCAATTCAACCTAGTGGTCGTATATACCCCTGGCCATACGCAGAAAGTAGCACCCGTCAGTCGAGAACCCTGGCATTACCCCGAAAACCCGGATGAGGTGATGCCACCTTTCATGGGCAGCCAAGAGGCTGATGAATATGCACGTCGATATGACGCAGCCGACGATATGTTGGATTATTTTCCTGTTTCATCGATTTTCATTCGTTGCCAGTCTGTCCTACACGGGGGAGAAGGCGACGAGGCCGCACACCCGTCCCCGTCGCATTACGCAATCTGAATCGCGGTCTGAATCTCCTTCCCCCCTCTTCTTTCGCGAATGGGATTATTCCCATGACCCTGTATATAGCACGATAGTGCACAGACTGCGCAATGGCCAGGTTGTACATAATTATTTCCCTTTCCCCTTTACGGTTGGTTTACCGCGATGATGCGGGATATAAACCTTGTATACCCCGTGACTTGGTTGATGAAGTACTATTGTGTTATCACAACAAGGTCACCCTGGGGCCCCAAACTTCTTTCTTTTGTGGGTCGCAGGGATTGTACAACCCTGAATGAAAAACATTTGCATTCGCGCTGCTTGCAAATTTCGCAACGGTGCCAAATTTGTCAAGCGGTGAAACTGCGCAGAGGTACCCGCTTGATTATTTCCCCCGTACCCCCTGACATTTTTACGTCCCTCTGCATGGATTTTCTGGAATTAGAACCTGCAAGGATCAGACAGCAAAATTTACGATATGTTTTTGTTGTCGTCTGTCGGTTGAGTGGTTAAATAGTAGCCATTCCATGCCAGAAGGCGGGGTTGACTGCGCAAATTTTAGCGCAGATATTTATGGAGAAGTATCTGCCTAATGAGCTGGCCGAATGAGATTGTCAGTGATCAAGATCATTTGATCTCTTCCCATTCTTCACAACCCTTATGTGGTTTACTGGGAATCGACACAACATCTTTCCATTATATGTCGCCCGATGGGCGATGGCCGCGCCGAGGGCAGCAGTGAAAGCTGTTGTAAATATGCTCCGCCTCTGACTGGCTGATTCGCGCCAGGCCTGGGTCCAGGTTTTGCCATGGTCCCTCTTTTATATAAACACCCTACCAGGTTTAGTTTTACCGCCACTCCCCATATACAAATTGTTTTTGGGCGAGACCCGCCAGCGATTGGTGATATACCATCAGAGAGACCAGCTCGAAGTAGCGTAACTTGTGAGACATGGTTCTCAGAAGTAGAGTCTCTCAGAACTACTGTTCAAAAACACATTACTGATATCCCTTCTCAAAAGAGAAATAAATTTTTGCGAGAATTCAAATCTCCTGGCTATAGTGCTGGTGATCGCATATGGGTTCGGAATAGCCGAATCCGTCTGCAAGCTTCCAAAGCTAGACCCCCTCTGGCTCGGGCCCTGTGAAATCCTCGAACGCGTTGGTAACAGTGGCCGCTATAGGGTGGCACTGCCCAACTGGATCGAGGATGTTCACTGGATGATTTCAAGCCATACCTTTCCCGCCTAATGGCAGAGCACCATCGTGCCTTTATTTCAAGCCCCGGTCCAAGTTACCCGAAACAGATGATTTTGTGGTAGACAAAATTCTCGATCACAAAATTGATCGGAGAGTCCATTACTGGAAGTACAGGTGGAGAGGCTATGGACCAGAGGAGGACACCTGAGAGCCAGCCTCCAGTTTTATTGGTTATTTCCAACAGGACTGGAAGCTGTGGAATAAAAGAAATAACATAGACACTTCTGTGAATAATTTTTGAAATCGGGCTACAGGCCTTTTCCTCACCTCTCTGTGTTTTCACCCAACCCCAATTCATTTCTCTCTTCTTTTTCTACAGCTCATCAAAGCTACTTTTTTTTATCGCTTTCGGTCCCCGGACCAATGCAAGACCCAGGGCGCGGCCCAAGACCGCCCCCTATACAGTATGCCATCCCTCCCGACCCCATCCACGACTATGCCGCGGACCCCCAGCCCAAGGGGCGCCCGCATATGCGTTATATCAAACCCCCTACAGCTGCTTATGCGGCTCAGGCACAAATGCCACCCCCCCCTCAAATGGTTCAGGCACAAATGCCATACCGCTCTCAGTCACATATGTCAGCCCCCCTCTCATGCACAAATGCCGCCCCCTCTCAGGCGCAACCGCCACCAGTCGCTCATGCGGCCCCTGTGCCAATGGGTGCTGCATATGCGGCGCAGCCCAACAGGCATATCAAGTTCCAATGGTACAACCACACCCTCAACAGGTACACCCAGTTCCAATAGAACAAAACAGTTTGCGAGGCAGGGACAGGCACATCCAATGGAGCAGGCGCATTACGCCATGCTTGTCCCTCACCTCCCATCCTGTATACACCACAGTACTTATCCGCAAACACAACCCCAATCTCTACCCGTACAGGGTGTCCCGCACCAGGTACACGCCGTACAGGCGATGCCCCCCCTGCTGCTCAACCCGGTCGGGAGCCTGCGGCTCAGACCGCGATCAGCAGCAGTAGTATATCCCCTTATGCGATGTCTGTGGCGCATGAGACGCCCCAGCAGCACCAACAGTGCCATACCCCGCATTCACCGCAGAATTGGTGTATCTCGCAGAGAAAAACTCTGCGGGCTGCCCTGCGCGTTAGCGCACTCGAAGGAGCAGACCCCTCCTTACAAGTGATGTGGGATACCCACAGTGGTCGTATTTTGGGCCTTGCCAATAGGCTTATTGCACAATGGTGCGCTTATGGCCAAACTCTGATGACAGGGAAAGTGTACTTCATGCCTGGGGAGTATCCCCGGATGTCAGCATGCGTACACTGGGTATCCAGGTACCGCCAATGCCGCGGATTCGCCATCACACAGGTGCATACACCGAATATATGCGGGAGCATAGCCCCCAGTGGCGGAAGCGAGGCGGGAGATATCCAGCACCAATGGCGCCACAGTCTGCAGCAGGACCAACGGCGCCACGGCCTGTAAACAGCACCAATGGCGCCAACCCAGGAGACACCGGTACCTCCAGGCCAACAGGCCACCACAGAGGTAGTGCCTGTTCCTGAACCCACGCAGCAACAGCTCGAACAAGCCGAACTGGCCCAAAGAGCCCATAGGGCAGAAATCGAGCATGAAGCTGCGGAGCGTGCACGAGGAAGAAAATTCTGGACGATACTCGCGAACGTGTCCGCAACCCCACCTAGATCAATCCGCCTAGATGCCAAACCCTCCCTGAAAATAACCAACCGCTGTTTGCGGATATGCAGGATCAACCTGCAGCATACCGAGCACCAAAACTGGCTTACGCCCCACAGGAATTGCTTGGACGAACAAGCGATATGAATCCTGAATCTAAAGGTCCCCGTTTTGCATCCAATCTCTGCCCTGATGCCTGAAACAAGCTAGGGAAGAGATTGCTCGATGGGAAGCCTGATCGGGCAAGGGTAAAGCCAAAAGTGCTCCCAAACGAGCACCTTCTGCAGGCCAAAAGGGCCAAGGCAAAGGCAAGAAACGGCCAATACCGGAACGTCTATGAGGACGACATGGAAGCTCTATTCGAGCACATCCAGAGCATCCAAGACCTCGCATTCGAGGCCATGCGGAAGTTCCAAAATGAACTTAACCTTCCCATCCTGGTCGCCTCCCCCTTCGTGACTGTGACCAGACAGCTCCTTACGGAGCGAAACCGTGATTTCCACCATGATGGAACTTTATATGCCTTTGAAGGCAATCCCATCCTCGGTCCGATATTGGACGGGCTGCCAGGATTCTGGCACGTTTGGTTCTGGGCGGGATACCCCACACAAAATTTTCGGCAGATTCCTGAACTCCTGTGGCTATCCTTACCTGGATTGTGGTCGGAAAGACCGATACAACACAGGTAAAGATTTGCCGCGGCAGTTATTCGACTGCATTACAGTGTAGGCCCAAAAGCCATTGGAATGGGACTTCTACCCACTACCTGAAAATATCGCCAAATTGGCAGGAAAACATGTTCTGCAGCAATCTGCAAGTATTTTTACCACTGGCAATATTGACGACCTTTTGAGGTCGACCGCCGGGCGGCGGAGTTTTTCCCTTTTAGAAGGCCTTTTTAAGGGCGGTTTAGCTCTAATTTTAAGGCTTCTAAAGATTTCCATTAAAATTCCCTCTCCTAGGGCGCCCATGGTTTGGTTGTGCAAAGAGAGAGATTGAGTGATGCTAGGTATTCCCAAAGGGTGATTTTGGGTCTATTTAGCATAATTTTAAGCTTTTTACGCATTTTTCCTTTGGTTTGAGGGAAAATGTTGGATTTGGTGAGAGCGCTTGCAAGCGCTTGGAACAGAATTTTAAGAGATCGGCGCCTGAGTTCCTGGAGTTTTGCAGGGGTTTGCAAAGCTCAATAATGATGGAATTCAGCATAATTTATCAAAATCAAGGGGGAAACCTTGATTTTGACCTTGGGTTGGTTGATTTTGATGCAATGGGCTAGGATTTGGGATTTAAGAGCGCTTAGGAATCAGCGCACTCAATCCTAAATTTAACTGCCCATCAAGGGCATCAAAATCATATACTCTCTCACAGGGTTTTCCTCTTCACTTGTTTCACCATTGCATTTGTTGTGTCAATTACAACCAATTACATTCAATCATTGAACTTGGATTTACAATTGGAATTGCAAATGGAAAGACAACAAATCAATCAAGAAAGCTCAATTGAAAGAAGGTGAGGTTTGTCTTCCCCCCACCTCATCTGTGGGAAAAGGGGCAGGGGGGTGGGACTCCTCAACTCAGGCAACCACTGGCCAAATTTCACCCCAAAAACCCCCTTTTGGCCCAGAAACTGTGAGAAATGACACCCAGGGGGGGGTGTTGGCTCTCACTGGTTCAACTGAGCAGGGAGGGGTTGAAACCCCAAAGACACCCCCCCTTGGAGATCCCAGTGACACCCCCCTCAGGGGTCGGGGAGGGTCCACTGGGAAGTTTCTCCTTGGAAATGATGGCCCAGTTTCGGCCACAGGGGGTGCAGAATGGGAAAAAATTTCCGACACAAGTCGGCTCGAGGAGCCAAAAAACGATCCTACGCCGGAAACTGGCCCGGGGCGGGGGTTTCCGCTTCACCCCAGTGCTGCCAGGGACATGGCAGCACGGGTGTGAAAACATGGTAGCAGAGGTTGATCCTTCAGCCTTCTGTCGGAAGTTTTGGGTTGGAAATCCCTGCTCAGAATGTTTTCTTTGATGATCAGCCAATGGCCCAATCTCAGATGGCAAATCTGACGATTGGAGTTTCGGGGAACAGGGATTTGGGACCCGAAACCAGTTTGGCTGGACTCAGAACCCCCACAAATATGGGACAGATGTTGGAATTTCAGGGTGGGGGATGGCCAGGTTGTCATTTCCAACCAACCGTGTTTTCCAGAGCCTTTTTCAGGGGTTTTGCCTTTGCAAAATATGGGGTACGGTTTTGTGCTGCCTGAGTTGCAACCTCTCCCAGACTTTTCATGGGTGCAAAATTTAGGGAAATCTGCCATCATTACCCGCTTTTGCATTGCCTTTGCCTCCAGCTCAACCAGTTTCTTCAACACCAGCCCAAGAGCCGGTGGCACTTTTGCAGTTTTCCCAACCGTCCCAGGTAGATGGCTGGCGAAGGAAACGGCAAGTGCCTCGGCAGGGCAGGGGGTGATAACCCCAGCCCAGTTTTCTTTGAAAAGCAAGCACAGGCCATGTGCTGGGCTTAAAAATAATAATAACTGGGACAGCAACGAGCGGGTCAAGAGCAGAAGTGGAGCAGGCAGAGGAAAACCCGAAGGACCACGCCAGCTCTACTTCTACTCGGCGACCCCGAACACCAGCTGCATCACCAGGTAGTGATGAAGTTCAGCAAACGGCTGCACCGTGAGGTTGATCACGGTCAGCCAGCAGCTGCTGCAGCCCCCCAGCCTCCTCATATTTTCATCGAGGGGGTGAGGAGGAGGTCCAACCCCCAGCCTATGAAAGTTCTGAAGCCACCCCCAGGGGGGATTCACAAATCAGGGATTTGAAGACCCCTGGGGGCAACTTTTACAAAGTAACAGAGACCTCCAGTGGACTGTGCAGCACCTGACTTTTCGGGTTTTGGCTTTGGAAAAAGCCAACGAAGAGTGGGTTCTGCAGCAGCAGCAGCAACAACCCCCCGCTGTCGACATCCACCTGGTGGAGCACATGGCTGCACGAATCGAAGAAACGGCCAGGGCTGACTGCCTCCATATTTTTGAACTTTTTGAGAAAAAATGTGAGGCCCAGGTGCAAATTTCTGTGCAAAAATTGACGCACAGGCACTTGAACTTTTTGTCGGGCAGGAAAAAAGTTTTGAGGAAAAAACTGGCCCAGCAGTTTTCTTCGAGCCGTGATCAGTTTTTGGCCCTGAGGCAGGAATTTTACGAATTTTGGACAGCCTGCCACAGGAAATTTTTTAAGCAGGTGCAAAATCAGGTGGCTGTCTTACCGATTAAGGATCTCGCGCTTGAAAATTTTCAGCGGTTTGCTCGAGAATTTAAACCGCCCAGCCAGCTCAGGGGGGGAGGCAGAAACTCTCCAGGAGCTGGCCGTTGTCGCTGCCAAAGATCTTGAAGTTCAGGCTGACCTGTATCGCTGCGTAGTACGGTACAGGGCCAGGCTCAGCAGCTCCAGCAGTTCGCTGATTATGTTTCGCCAGCTGGGTGACAAAATTCAGCGATGAATACAGCCCTCCATGGTTTTGGTGGGGGTATTCAAACTGCACCAGAATATTTCAGATGAAGTAGGAAAACGACACTCAGAAATGCCAAAAAAACTGTTGACGGATTGTCAGCAGAATTTTCAGAGTGTTTATCAGCAGATTTTTTCCCAGGAGAAAAAATTTGGTGGGCTGGTGGAGGAATTAAGGCAGGGACTTGCAAAAGTTGGGGGGAACACTTTCGAGTTGCCAGAAAGTGTTGCAGGATTTACAAAAAAATGGACCCGTACACCCAACTGCAGAACCGAGAGGAGTTTTGCAAAAATTTCTGAATGTGGTGGCTGCGGCAGGGCAGCCAGCAGCCCACTCACCCAGTTGGGCTGCCACAGCCTGGGCAGCAGCTGGCCCAGCAGCCCTGTCGTCCAGCTAGCCCAGCAGCCTGGCACGCCAGCAGGGCCAGCCGCAGCCTGCTCACGGGCTGCCAAGGGGGCTGGCCTGCCGTCGGCTGGACAGCAGCAGCCCCTGGGGCAGCCTTCCAGCTCACTGGCCAAGCATGGTGCCCAGTGCTGACCCAGCTTTTTCAGATCAGATTATTTCTCAAAATAAATCTGCAGGTTCAAACATTTCCCTCCCTTAGTTATTGAGGGGGATTTGTTTTGGAGGACACGCAAGACACGGCAGTGGTTTCTTCTGTGTCATTGTGTGTCCCTCACACGTTTCTGCAGCCCCTGCTTTC